>JABWIB010001326.1:14235-27452 GCA_016617825.1 Platyplectrum ornatum | reverse complement strand
TGTCATTCTGGCAGACCTCTTAACCATATGTTCCAAAATACTTCTAGAACTAAAACAAATTTTAAGATGCACTTCCTATTTGTCTGCTAGAAAAGGTTTCTAGAGCAGATTTTTTGTTTCTAAATGTCATTTTGATAAAAGACAAGAGGCTGGTCCCCCTTCCCCCAAAACATGTGTTTGTGATTAGCCATAAAATACACGTAAAAAGAAGGAAGAAAGAAAAGTGAACAGTCAATTTTTGTAAAGGTTAAGAAAATTCTGGTCCCCCCTTCACTTTGGATGTGATATTTTGCCATTGAAACGACATCCATCAATGTTCATGACATAACAAAGCTTATAATAGTAAACCAATATATTCAGATAAACCACTGCACTTGCAGGTCTTTACCCACACAGCTACATCATTAGATTAAACATTTGTGCTGGGAATCTCTTTTATAGGTCATTATACGCATTACTTAAATTGCAGTCGTTTACTTTCTATTAAGTTAGGAGAGTACATAGAATATTTTTTTTATACACTTGTATAAAACGTTAAATGCTCCAGCGAATTCCAACACATTTCCATTAATAATATTTTTTAAATATTTTTATGGAAACCATATAAATCGCACAACCTTAAATAAAATGCATTATCTGTATACATAGAAAAGGCACAAGGCATATCAATACAGGGTATCTCTACTTCCTACCATGATGAAAAGGCAAAAACTAGTTTGTGTGTAGTTACTGTAATAACTACCAGTGCAGTGCATGTATAAAAACTACTGTATATATACTGTATTTACTAGAGTATAAGCCAACCCAAATATAAGCCTAGGCACCTAATTTCACTGCTACTGCTTACTGGTCCTTTTCAGTGAGCTGGAGGGATGCTATTACTGATGCAGCGGTCATACCGAACAGAGACATCACAGGGAGAGAGAATACCTTTCTTCTTGACACTTTTATGAACTTAATGTACGATGTTGCANTTCCTGTGGAGAGGGGAGGGAGATGACAGGAAAGAATAATGCAGGTTGAATAGAAAGGGGAGGGGGATCTGGAGGGAGATCTGAAGTGTTCCTGTAAACTGCACAGCCTGTGCATTACACACAGACTGCTTGGAGGGGATGTTAAAGTGGAATCATGGGGGAGAGGCAAGGGTTACCGAAATTACCTGTCTGCACACAAACATCATATGCTGCTATTAATAAGGAGTTGACTTGTATAACATCACTGACAAATGTAAACATACTTGCACATGTACAAACTGCAAGCTGTAGGCTCTGTAGTATAACATGATTGTATATTCCTGGTGTATGCAACCCGCGGCTTCGGAGCCACATGCGGCTCTCAGTCTCTTGTGGCTGATCCTCCGTGACTCACAGCCACAAATGTAATCATGGCTGGACTCTGCAAATGNACAGTGCCGCAGAGCCTGGAGCGCTGTGCATTTGCTGTGGCCAGCCACGATTACATTAATGCCTGTGAGATACGGAGGATCGGGAGTGTCACAGGAGCGGGGGAGGATTCAGCTGTGCTATGTGACGGACGTGCAGCAGGATGTCATCGTCATTCAGAAGCTGCAGAGCGTTAGGAGGAGAAAATTTTTAAAATAAATACATTGTGTGTGTCTATATGTAATATATATTGAAACGGTGGCCATTGTACAATGTTATATTAGATTTCACTTTTGGAGTTTTGGAGAAATGTTTTGTGGCTCCCACATCTTTTCTTGGGAAGACAGGTCCAAACGGCTCTTTAAATGATTAAGGTTGCCTAACCATAAAGTCATATAGATGCATAAGCCAGAGAATGTTGTATAAACTGTATATTTCAATAAAAACACTGTCTGTACTTGAATTACATCCAGTATATGAGTTCAAGGGTTTTAAACATCATATTTAAAAAGATCTAGAAACAATCTATTGCACATCAGTATCAAAACCTCACACTCCATCCCACTTTTAATCCACAAGGTTATAGTTTGACAGAGCTTTTCATATGGAGTCATGGCATGATTAGTTGTCGCATTCCCACTCTGAAAGCAAGAGGCCCATTTGTTACAGATGACTCATTACTAGCAGAATGAACTGTTCCAGCTTTAAATACCAAGCACTAAAAATAACACTACAACCTGCCACCACTCACCCCCTCTCCCAGCAGCTTGCACCAACTCCTGCGTTTCACAGGAAGGATGGGGGGGCAATAGTACACAATAAAGATAAACTGCTGCACATGAATTAGACCCTGAAAAATAAAAACCCCTAAAAATAAAAATGATACTGTAGAAGGTAAAATAGGAGTTTNAGCACCATTTTGCTTAAAAGCCGATTGTGCCATCTTAGATCTGTGTTGGTAAGGTGAAGCAACAGAGTCTGAAATAAGTTTCTGACTCAAAGACAAAACACCAAATCTAGCGATCAATACAAATATCTGTGCAAAAAATAAGAAGAATAATTCTAACTATATGTGGCTTGCACTCCTGCATTTTCCAGGAACAATTTTCACCATCCGTACAAACAGCCACAATCAGAACACCTTAAAATGAAGGTGGTGCAGAAAGATNGATAGTACGTTAAGGCTGAAAGAAGTGCTTACTGTATTATAAACATCTCTCACCGCATTTACAAAAAGTACGCATACTGCCACTTCTCTACAGACTNATAGATCCGAAGCCATTATCAGCAGACAGACGGAAAATTTGATTTGTGGAATGGGCTGGACTCATAGGAGCAATCTTCTATTTATTTATAATAGAATAAAATAAAACAATAAAATTGAAATATTACTAGATAAATTGTACTTATTCGTACAAGTACAAACTATCTTGCCATTGCCACTGGTTATGCCAGTTATTGAAGTGAACGTTGGGACACTTAAGTACCTACTCTCATCATTACCGACACAAAAAATACCTAATACTCATAAGAAGTAAAATTAGCAATGATCTCTTGCTAAAAAAAAAAAAAAAAGTGATTACTGTATGCATTTCATTGGTATTATATTAGCAGGGACACAAATCTACCAACCACATTGTACATAGTCAAAAAATGGTTAACATTTTTCACAATGGAGGTTTGCGGTAGATTTGAAAGATGAGAAAAAAACATGTAAATGTAAAATGATGTGGAGTTCCTTTGGTACAGTTGGATTGTAAAACTACTTAAATAGAGAGGATAGATATGTTCATGCAATGGNATCAGTGGAACAGTGGCCAGTAAATAGTAATTATGAAAAATAATGTTGAAATCAGTTANCTAGCAACTCCAAGCACAAAACAAAACACTTACTTACTGATTTAGAAAATTGTATAAGTGGTTAGTTTTCAATAGTACAGTTACTAAAGTAAATAGCTGAGCTTCCCTAAGGAAACTGCACTATGCAGATTAGTTGAAGGTGGGGTAAAACCAAGACAATGCATTATTTAAGTGGGATAAGTAAATGCAATGGAACCAAGGTTATCTAATTAACTTTATCCCCCCCCCCCCCCCAAGTAAAGCCTACCCTTTATTACCTCTTCAAACCACATCCTGCTCTAAAGGCCAGCTGCATCTTAATGTAAAGCAGCACAGAAGGGGTACCGAGACATCAAAGCACAAGCGGGATGTCAAAGGGATGTGCTCTGAATGTCACAATGATTCCCAACTAATAAGTCTAATAAGGAACAGCAGCTCTTAGAAGACATAGGCCACATATGCTTTAAGTGACAGCTTTAAGTAATTAACCGAAATATGTACATACACATAATAGGTTCCAAGATTGATCTGTTTTTAATTTATCCTTATCGACAGAAATGACTAAGACTAACATTAAACATNAATGATTCATTGATCACACCCGACTGAATGGCTTCCTGTTTTAATTTTGTCAAGACTCTGGCACAAACCAAAAAACTCTGCTTGACCCAACTCAATGACCAAGGTGACTAAGGAGGTGAAGAACAGACTTTGTCACCAAGTCTCTAGTAATCTCTGAACCTTGGAAAATGAAGTACCGGTACAACAATTTTAACTACAGTCGTGTTCTATTTTTAAGGTCTTTTAGTTGAGGTACCTGGATNGCTTTAATCTCTATTCAAGTATTCCATAGAAGATGCACCACTCCAACAGCTCCACTTCATTCCTCCTTCCCCCACTATCAATAGCACTAATCATCCAGCCAGGCCCCTTATCCCCACACAGTGTCAAGAAACTCCCTATAGAGAGCAAATTACTTGAATCACAGCCCCCAAACCCAGTCTTAACAGCAGATGCTAAACTTTAATCTTTCATAATGCAAACATGTTTTAATTTGATTGCACTTGTTGAAACACCTTATACTATAGTCTTTGCTCATTTACATTTTTCAATACATAAGCTTTGCAAATAATGTATTTGTGGAATAGAATGGTTTAGACCCAAGATATCATCTCCCCATTAAAATACTGTTTACAACTGATGAAATGTGCTTTCCCTGCTATTCAACATGGATTTACCCAAATCCATGGTATGCACAAATCATCATTCTGAAATCATCATTTAACACTTCACACATTTAAAACTTCTGAATCTGCCATGTAAAAGGAGGGGAAATTATTTAATTATATTACCCGTTTCATTTGGTCTTCAAGAAATATGTTGCATTGAAAGAATATTATATATGGCCTTGCTCCTAAAAACTTAAAAATGTCTACCCTCGCTCAAATAAACCCTAGCAAAAATAGAATGCATTGAAAAAAATGAATATATTACTAAACTTTACAAGCAAATATCTATCATTTTCAAATTATTTCGAAATAAAAGGTGGCAAGTATCTAACTGGCAAAGCAGAGGGGGGCAAAACAGAATAAAATCAGAAAATAAGAATCAGCTACAGCTAGGTTTAAAATGGAATAAGTACTTTTACTTTTGGACCAATGATGCCATCTGCTGGATAACATTTGAAATGCACAGCAGATCTAGTACACATGTTGGACTAGCAAAAGATAAGGCAATAAACTGTATGTAAGTATTTTCATTGGAGTTAATGGAGCTTAAAAGTGTTCATAAACATAAAACAGAATGCTACCAGAACATGGTGGCATTTGTACACCTAGGGGTAGATTTACTAAGCGGCGAAATTGCAGTGAGATTTAAAAGTGGGGATGTTCCCCATAGCAACCAATCAGATTCGAGATCACATTCTCCAGAGTGTAAAATGAAAGATTGAATCTGATTGGTTGCCATGGGCAACATCCCCACTTTCCAATCTCACTTCAATCTAACTGCTTAGTAAATATATCCCCTACGCATACTTCCAAGCCTTGGATCCAGGTCTTATCAGGTTTTCCATAAACACAACTTGATGTAAAAACATGCATTGATCTTCTCAAAGATTATAATCCTGTATACACACACAGAGGGAAGGGGGATAAAAGTAAGGAGCCGGTGTTTGGGGGAGGGGGGCCGGCCAACTAGCCCATATTTTTAACAATTGTGCCCTTACTCCTCTTTGCCAATGTAGGCCACTGGCAATGCCTTCTTAGCCTGAATCTCTTGACTCTCAAGCCAGAGATGTGGGGGAAATTTGTAACCTATAAAGTGAGATATCCAAGACCTGGAATTCTGCTTACTTTATACTCTAGACAGCCAGATGAAATCTGACCTGTCTCAAACCACCTGAAAACTTAAAGAGCTGATGGTCACCCTCCTTGACTGGAACGCCCTAACCTGGGGGCCATTGCCAAATCCTGCTACCCAGACGTTCACCCACTGACTTATTGTCCTCCCAGTCTCCCAAGGTTTTTGTAAATTTTGGTTGATACTGTCTGTATAACAACCATTTAGAAAATTGCGCCCTTCAATATATCCAAAACAGCATTTTGAAAATTTGCTAACCCTTTAAAGTTTTTAACAGGAATTAAAGCAAAATTTTCAAATTTACTTTTTTTTTTCCTCCCATATTAATCCATTTTATTCAGTAATAGGACAGATGTTAACCAGAAAACAAAATTTAAAATGAATTCCCCCAAAGCACATTGACTATTGAGGGAAATTTCCGGCTTAAATTTTATATTTATTTATTGAAACCTCAATGCCAATTTCCGATGTCCCAGAGAATCTTTTTAAAAAAAACAATGGTTTATGGTTTCGCCACCACCACATTTCCTGACTCCTAATTACCGACATCTCATCCCTTTGATCTTTTGTAGATGCCTGGGGTAGAAATTTGACCATTAGTCTAACACCCCGTTCACACAAACTACCCTGGTAAATCTGTTTTTAACAAGCAGTGTTGTTAGCTGTGGATCCGAATTACCCTGGTAATTAACCCTGTTCACAGTGCTGAATGACCCTGGTAATTCACAAACTACCCTGGTCATACACCATTCACACTGAACCAGGGTAGTTATTAGTAATTTTAGCGTTCAAACACTAGTTCATTCAACCCAGGAAGTTGGCTGAATTACCCGGCTAATAGCCCTCTGTGTGAATGGGGTATAACTGACGAAGGATGGAAAAAGATCTCATGACGCCCACTTTGTTTCTTTAATGTTTAACTGTTAATGGAACCCAGTACAAAATTCTATCCAGGTGGTACCTGGCTCCACAACATTTCACCTCTTTTCTCTGGCGGTGGCAGTGTACAGAGGCAATTGCAACCCAACCCTTCTGGAAAGTGTAAATTGTCAGCCAATGATACGTAAACTGGTAGACTCATAAAATATGTAATTGGTAACATTTATTCGGCATTTAACAGGTGGATCCAACATTTAACTCAATACTTATCCAAANAAATTAGTAAGCGTTTTGATTTCCTTTACTTTTTCCCCTTTTCCCAGAGCAGACCTTGGTTCAGTTAGTCAGCTACATGCAACATATCACTACAATACCTCATATAAGAAACTATAAAAGTCTTATGTGAAGGGTTTAAATATCCCCAGAATAAGATCCTACTTTTATAAGATCCTACCACATCATGAAGATGTGGGCAAAGCATTCGTCCAGAAGACAAAACTTTAATGAGAAGTCCAACATGGCTCTTAAATTGCGCGACAAATTTTCTGTTAATTTTCTCAATATACTGATGCTGGAATTTGTATGCGTAAATTGGCTCTTTCTTGTTGTCTCTTGTGGGTTCGATTGGCTTCCAGAAAATAAGAGATTACTATTCTCCCTCAGCAACAGTGAAATTAAATGNTAGTCTGCACCATTCCATATATCACATATTACCAGTAAGTGTTTCCTCCTTTTCCCACAACTTAATCCTCTGCATGGAAGCTGTGGCTATNACCATTACAGTCAATAAACACCAGTAATACCACATTCAGATTGCCAGTGCTTTAAAAAGCCGTAGGCAGATCTGTGGTGGAGCCGGCTTCCTGTTAAGAGGTGAGGTCACCACTAAAACGCCTGTGATAGTCATGATCACATGATTGTTTAAACAAATTAGCATTGGTTTAACACACTGGAGCCACTTTTGCAGTGTTCAAACTGAGGAAAAGGCGGCATTCAGTAGCAGAAAAAAAAGCTGCCCTTTTCGAGGTAATCTGAACGGGGTATTAATGTCATGAACAATCCCTTTTTACAGACCTAACCAAAACTATTATATTACATGATCCTCTGACAGGTCATTGTAACTTTCTCCCATAATGCATTTGTGCTAGATCATTTATGCAGTAAACGATGCTGCTGCATACTATCTGCTAATTCGGCAACATAGTTGATGACAGCTCACAGAACACTTTAAAAAACAGTGTGTACCTTGCTTTAGTCTTACATAGAAACAGACGACAGATATGAGCCACATGGCCCATACAGTCTGCTCAGTTGTGTATTTAAAACTATAGGACATAATTTTATTCTCTATTTNGTTTGAGACTCAAAATACCCTTATATTTATCCCAAGCATGCTTACACTTTTCTGTAGTATAAGCCTCCACCGCTTCTATTCCACTTATCAACTACCCTTTCAGTGAAGTCATTCTTTCGCACATTTCCTCTGAATCTACCACCCTCTATTTTATATACATGCCCTCGCGTTTTACCACACCTCCTCCAACTGNTGACATCCCTTGATANATTTGCTAGCTGCTATCATATCACCCCTCTCTCTTCTCCAAGCTGTACATATTTAGTTGCTCTAGTCTTTCTNTATAGTTTTTGTTGGTCATACCATTTAACATTTTGGTGGCTTTTCTTTAC
This sequence comes from Platyplectrum ornatum, assembly GCA_016617825.1. Classification (NCBI taxonomy): domain Eukaryota; kingdom Metazoa; phylum Chordata; class Amphibia; order Anura; family Limnodynastidae; genus Platyplectrum; species Platyplectrum ornatum. The sequence continues at coordinate 19,305 of JABWIB010001326.1, read as the reverse complement.
ACTCTTTAATGTGGCCTCCTGTTACCTGTTTTTTTTTTTTTTACAAATATCACGTTTAAGACAATGTAACAGAGGGTGTGAATTAACCTTGTTCATGGGCAATATGCAGATGTTTCTTTCCAATCCTGTTACCTCTTAACCTATCGTTTGCCGGGTGGAACCTATGGAGATATCTCTGTTCAAAGTCAGTGGTGACAGCTTTAAACATCCCACCAGACAACTGTCAGGACTCCACTAACTACTTATGTCAGAGTCAATTGAAGGCTATTATGTCTCCCTGAAGAAATCTCAGGCTGATCTATTAAGTTGGACACCAAGATGGCTTTCTTGACTGGTTCAAATAAACATGAAAATGGCGACATTTCAGAAATTTCTATACCTCATACATTCCTTGATCACAGAATTTAATTCCATCTATTATTATATAGTGCCATCAGATTACGTAGCGCTTTACACTGTGCTTTTATACAGGAGTAGAAGAAAAAACTGAAATCCCATAGTGGACTTAATCTCAGAACATTTTGGAGTTTTTCATCAGATGGTCAATTTTCTCCAAATTATATATAAGATGCTGGGTGGAAGAAGAATAATCACAATCCCTTTACACATACTGTTCTGTAAGTGCCTAAGAGACTATAATTCCTCTCACCCCCTCCCCCACCCTATTTTTACATAAACCAGACTTAACCCCACTCCATAGGTTTAAATCAGAAAGAATTAAGAAGATGGGAAAAACCTGAACTTTACAGGCACAGATCTGCCCAACTTGAATAAATTCTTGCCCAACCACTCTTGTTGGCGCTGGAACCTACCTACATATCTAATTGGATTTTCACCCCTTCTGAATGAGGGTCTTTAAAGACGAGCACCGTACATGTAGCTTGTTTAACTGTCACTCCCCACAACATTGCAGGGTAGCGATGGCAGCTGTCAGTGACAAAATATTGGCACCGTGCCCAGCAAAGGCAGCGATTGGCTAGTCATTTCTGATACAACCGGGAGCTCTGCAAATGCAACATGGCGCACTAAAACCATTCCAGCTAAATCTGCACTAAAAAAGCCAAATGCTACNNCTTCACTTCTGACCCCTANGGTGTACCCAAATAGCATTTTACAACCATATATGGGATATTTCTATAATCCGTAACATCAGGGGATTACATTTTAAGTTTTGTCTCATGGGTAACATCTAAAATTAGCTTTAAAAATGGGGACATGTTTTAAATTTTACCTTCACTTTGCTTTAATTATTGTGAAATACCTAGAGGGTTAAACTTGCTGTTTTGGATACTTTGACAGGGTGCAGTTACCTAAATGGTGTTATTTATGGAGGTGTCTATCAAGCAGGCCCCTCAAAGTCACATCCAACCTGAACTGGCCCCTAACTTTTTGAAACTTTCTAGTTTTCTAAACTAAGTTTATGAGCCTCCTTTCGTGCTAAAAGTAAAAGGAGGTTTAAAAATGATGGCAACAGAAAATACACATTGAAATTATTATATATTAACTATTTTGAGTGGTATGACTGTGTGTTACAAACAGAAATTGTAACATTTTGAAAATGGCGACATACTCGCATTTAAGGAATAAATACAGACTTTATGAATCAAAATTTACAATGTGTAATGAAAAAACAATCAGGTGGATAAGTAAAAGCATAAAAAATGTATTACCACATAAAGTTATACATGTCCGATTTGGAAAATAGGGCTTGGTCTTTTAGGGAAAAAATCTCTAGGACTCCCTTGAGCAGAGAAAATTCATATGCACATTACCCAGACCACTATGGTATGCTAACTCATATTAAATACACCTGCATCATGTACAGCATTGTGGGGATTTTTTCAAAATGGAAAGAAAATTACTTACAGCTCTTTGTGTTTGTCTTCAGCCAGAATCTGATTGTTTGCTTCTAAGCCATACCTAAAACCAGAAACCAAAATGACTTAATACCCCAAAGCAGATAACTCAATGTTTATATCATCATAACATTTCCTAAAGCATACTTAAAATAGCAAAAGAAACCTGAATGTGGTAGTGAATAGTCTGTTTAAGAAGAAGCCTGAATATGTGTTATTTTGGGAAGGTTCCTTATTTCACAATGTGTTCATATTTAAATTTAGTTCTACTTTAGAATGTTGTCCATTAACTTGCTATGTTATAGGGGAAAAGTGTTTTTGGCAGATTTAATTTAGGATTACAACATTAAGCTTTTTGTAATTCTTTCCAAGATTAAAAGAAAAAGATTTAGAAGATGGAAGTCAGAATAATAATAGGTTTAAGTGATTAGGCTTTGCAAAACGTATTAATGATACCCATCTATTTAGTAAATTACTAATACACATATTAAAGACTAATATAATATGTTAAGGTATTCCATACCTTAACATATTATGTGAAAGTATATCGTTTCAGCTACTTAGCAATTAAAAATAAATTACATTAAGCTAGTGTCTATACACACAGATATGATTAAATGTTTAAAGAGCTTAATAATAACGCAAGTAGGTTTTCTGCTGACATTGCTTCCATATAAAACTTCCAACAAAGCGTAGTTAGGAAATGTATGTTACCTCTGGTATTTACAGTAGGGGACATTGGTTTATCAAAAATTTTAGAATCTTGGTTCAAGAAGAATAATTTAAGAGGCAGATGTTAAGTAAACAATCTTGTTTGGATAAACATATGTGCAAGATTCTCTCTAAATACAGATCACTCAAACCATTAAAACCACAACAGGCAAAAGACGCACAATGCTATGGTGGCTATGTGATGCTTTGACAATGATCTGCTGGGAACCTTGGATCCTGGCATTCATGTGGAATTACTTTGACATGTACCAACTCAGCAAACATTGTTGCAGACAAAGTACACTGCTTTAGTTGGATAATGCACATTCACTGCAAAATTTGTTAAGGAATGGCTTTAGGAATGTGACCAAAATCTCAGTTTACTTTCCCAGACGAACAATCTGTTAGAAATACTGGANGAACAAATTACAATCCTGAACAAAAATCACCTCCTGTTAATGTCTAGTCAACACGTAGAACAAGACATGCCTTAATGTGTCAGTGCCATTTTTAACTGCACAAAAGGAGTTTTAATATATGTAATGATCATAACAATATTGTGAATGTTCAACACATTTTCAAACTGAACTTCACAGAAAGGCGAGAGTAAATATCCAGCACAGGTCTTGGAGTGCTTTTTAGTATGGTGTCTGATACAAACACCTATCCTCTATATTGGACCACAGAATTATTTAATCACGTTCAGTGCCTCCCTCCATCATTATTATTTCCCACCTACCCTAATATAAAGGCCACCATCAGTGCCACATTTTCAACCAGCAGTCTCCCTTCTACCTATCCGATGTCAGACTCACTCCATTCATTTACCTTTTGAAGTGTTCTGTTTTCCTCCTCGCTCCTACACAGCATGCTGGATGACTCCCTGTAAAGGAGGATGCNGACATGACCACACTGCAATGATTGCCCCATCAGCAGTTTCAGTGGACTAGGATAGAACAGCAGTGTAACCTACCCAATCACAAAGAATAATCCATCCCTGGGCTCTACCAACTAATTTTCCAAGTACAAATATCAGCCACTCAAAATTAGTTAAGCAGTGGTATGAAAAAAAATCCCTCCTGCCTAATGCATACCAATCCAAATTTCTGTGCAAGTGTCAAAAAAAGCTTAATGTAGACCTGAGCTGTCAATAACCTGTGTAAAAGGAAGTGGCGACAATGTGGAGTGCAGAACACTACCTAGCGCTTGAGAACTTGTTCAAATTTTATAAACGTGATAATTGTCAGATTGAGGGGCAGAGTTCAACACCACCATACAGGCAGCCTTTTCACGCTCAAGTTCAGACAAGAGTATTTGGTCTATGACAAAAATATACTAGAATTCAATAAGTAAAACAAATCCTAGTAACCAACCTTACTACAATCTGTACTTAATTTTGTTTTACAGTATTACAAAACTAGCCGAGTACACCACCAACACACACACACAAAAAGACACTTGTGAAAACATACAAGGGGGAGTGAGGACATAATGGGCCAACATCGCAAAAAGTTACTAGAAATACCAGAGCTGAAATAAGGCCAGCCTATGAAGTACCAGTAATTAANTTTTTACTCTCATAAGAGGTGCCAGTGTTATGAGAAAATGGTAAGCATTTTAATAATTTTATTACAACTGCTAAACAATGTTAACATAACCAACAATAACACATACACAGAAGGAGCCAAGTACATCTGGAAACTTACTTTTCAAGGAAGTCCTTGTCCACCACCGCACAGATATCTAGTAGGGGATTTCCCATGCCAAACAAGAGATTTTCACTGCAATGACAATACAAAGAAAATCAGTTACAGAGATCACAAAGTAGATGTCATTTTGACATTTTGGAATTTTTTATTTATTTAAAGCATGAATTTGAAACCTTTACAGTAACAAATGATATGTAATGTCCAAATCAAAACTGTTTGGTCTAAAACACTTCTACTACATGTATATATGTAATCAAAGGGAAACCAAAACACCAAGAGTTATTGTAGTTTTGCACGTATGCAAGTTGAAACACTAGTTGGCCTCAATGATTTGTTAAACTCTAACATGCATGATATGTTTATTAGCTCACTTTGCTGATTCAGTGATTGGTACATTAAGTTCTCAGCACAACTTGTGAGACATGTACTCTATGCTATGTATTAGCAAAAAATCTGGATAAAACCAGAACTTTTTTTTTTTTTAAATCATTAACTGAACTTATTAATTATACATGTGCCACCTGTAAGGTGTATAAAGACCAAAAATATCAATTCAAATACCATTTCTCTTGTGAAACGAAATGGGAATGAAGCTCAAAGCATTAATCTTTCTTTTTCAGACAATTAATCTTCCTCTATGTACTATACCTCATAGAAACATAGAAAGTGACGGCAGATAAGAGCCACATGGCCCATCCAAGTCTGCCCCATTGTGTATTTAAAACTATACCAACCCAAATTTAATCGCTATTTTGTTTGAGACTCAGAATACCCTTATATTTATCCCAAGCATG
>JABWIB010001325.1:16980-33151 GCA_016617825.1 Platyplectrum ornatum | reverse complement strand
TCATTAGTTGCAATCAGTATTAGAGGTGAGAGATGATGTTTCCAGCACAAGTCTAATATAACAGTGTAACAGTAACGCTGGTCAGTATCTGTGTGCAACATGCAACAATAAAGTATTCTCCCTGCATGCAAACACTGACATTCATTTTACCCCCCCTGCAATTCAACGTGGGTTTACCCACTCGTAAGTCGTGAGTAAGTTAATGTAAAGTCGGGATCTGGTCCTATGTCCCTATACATAGTACAGTTTGGGTTTACATGGTACACAATGGTCACAGAATGGCTGGTCATGGAATTTTTTGGTCATTCTGCTATAATCACTCACTAAATAATAATTGTACATTAAAATGTGTAGAAATGTGGAAACATCTGTTAGCAACATTCTACATTTTACATCTTTTTAGCAGGGACAAAAACAAACAGATTTGTAGCAAATGACAGAATTTCTCGCCACACATTTTTGTCCCTCTCATCAACCAACAACATGTCAAGATGGTCCTAGAAAAGATAACTAAAGAGTCTTTTAATCTGTTCCATATACACTGATCCCTATACACTCTGACACTATCATCAGAAGCTCCCATTGTATCATACACATACAGTGCTGCACAGAGAGACAGAAAAATACATAACAGCTGCTTCCTGCCGCTGGCACCAAAGCGGAAGACAGAATAATATATAGGTGACAGAGCTAAGAAGAACAGGGTATGGGTGACAGAGTAGGAGAGAAATGGAAGGGGTGAAGCATGGCGTGCAGTACTATTGTGGACCAGGAGCTGCGGGCCAACAGGGTTACCAGCTTATGGGAAACGGCAGACTAACTTACACATCTCCATAAGAATAGTCTGCAGGGACAATAGTATTATGGTGTGTGGTCTGTTCTCTCATGAGTGCACAGGAATGAACCATGTTTTATGACATCTATAAGAAACAATGGGTTTTACATCCAACTTCTCACTGCTGTGGCCCTCCATTATTATACGTTTCCAGACCCCTAAACCCCAAGGGGTCTCCAAAAAACCCCAAACTGCTGGTGACTGAACAAGGTTGTACAGTGCTTCATGGCAGTACGGCTCAGTGGATAGCACATATGCCTAACAGCGCTGAGGTTATGAGTTCAATTCCTGGACAGAACCTTATCTGTGTGTAGTTTGTATGTTCTCCCGTGTCTGCGTGTGATCCCTCTGGGTGCTCCGGTTTCCTACCACACCCCAAAAAAAGCCTACTAAATTGTCCCTAGTCTACGTGTGTATGTGTAATTGCCCCAATGTTTCAATCCCAAATCTCCTAGCTTGCGGGCAGGGCACCTCATTCTGTCTGTCTGCATTCCCCATTGTACGGTGCAGACACTTTATGGAACCTAATAAATCTTAGAGATAGACAGATGAACCAGGGATATAAAGGGGAAACAAATCTGGGGTCTTAAACTAGTCCATTTTTATAATAATAAGAATTATATATATATATATATATATATATATATAATATTACTAGCACATTTAAATTAAATCTGATTTAGAACTGGTCTAGCTGTGCTAAACATCTCCAAAGCAAATACTCCATAACTAAAAATAACTAAAACCTACATACATTTACTATTCTATTATTATTATTTTATTGGTGGCTTAAATATTAAAGCATTACAGATTACAAGTAAATGTTGAATGCATCCATGAACTTGGAGTACTTTATCATTGCTTGACCTTGTCCTGGCCTCTATTACTGAAACTTTCCAATCTGTTTTTTTCTTCATTTGTCTATGTTGGCCAGAGATTGGAGGTAAAATCCATACTGTCCTTCTATCAACAGGAAACACCTTTGCATACCAGGAGACACTTGCACGTAAACTAATATTTTGGAGCCTGCAGTGCTGCTCTTGTCTATTGAGCACTATTGTTTATTGAGCTTTCCAGATGCTCACTGCTATCCCGCTGCTTATACTAGAACATACGCTTATGGTTATTTGTTTGTCTTTTAGTTACTGGCGTTTACTGTAAACTTTACATGACTGATTGCAACAGTGGAATAAAGAGCCTTAAACTGGCTCACCGCACAAAGTATCCAATAACCGGGACAATTTTCTGCAGGGGAAAATCTGGGAATCAGCGCCAAACACTACTTCCTGCTGTGATCTGCTGGTGCGCAATTTCTCCGTAGCCAGGTAGCGAACACGTCTTCTCAATGCACTCCCAAGCACTTGCATGGGTGGTAAATGGTCAGTTCAGAACCTTACCTAAATTGTAGGCATGCTTCACTCTGAGGAAGGGTGATATATAGAGAAGATCCAGATGCAAGGTCCGACTCCCAGTGCATTATGTGAATTTAAATGCTCCACCCATTCATCAAGCCTAAACTCACTTTACAGAAAAGGTATATGCAAGTCCCAGAAATGGGCATGAATTTTACTCATCAATACTCAATACTCAGGATAACCATAGTCACAAACCCAGGTTTTCACAATAGTTTTCCCCCAACTTATGGAATTCCCTACGCCCCCCCGATTAATCTTCCCTCTAGACGACCCNACCTATGTTTGGAAATCTGCGTCCCTCTCCTATTTAGGTATCAAAACCCTGACAATATGTTTGAGGATAATAACCCCCCTTTTGCTGCAACTCAACTATTGGACGAAAGGGTGGATGCAATTTGAATTCTCCTGGTTGGGAAGTATAGCAACTTTTAAAATGCCCATCCTCCAGAAAATTCTGTCCTATTTCTGTACCATCCCTTATTTCTTACTTCCTATATTCCTCAAAAAGCTGCAGACCCTTATGACGCCCTTCCCCCATGTTACTACTTCCAGATTAACCCTACTTAAAAGAGACCCCAACTGGGGTCACTATCAGGAAGCCTGCCTTTTGACTGGNCCCTCCAGTCTCTTGGCTGTCATTAGATGTCTGTGGTTCTGCTATGTCCATCNGTATCCCCATGATTTCCCCACTACAGACAGCTATGTTTCAGGCTGGACCACCACTTGTCCCCTCTGTAGTGAGTAGAGGGCAGGGTTAATTTTTGTTACACTATGGAGACCCTGAATGTCCCCTATTCTTTGTCAGCTAGGTCCCAGTTGATGCAATGAATATCTCTCCTGAGGTCCCTTTCTCAACCCCTCTCTACCGATGAGTCCAGCATCCTGCTCTTTAGCCTAAAGCTATGGTCTAAGGGCTTGGGATGCACTGCTCCACAGTTTTGGTCTTCTTGTATTTGCCTCCTTCAGTCCTGGGCCCCCTTCCCCACAGTGTACCCAATGATATACACTGATCATCCTTTACATTTGCAGTTCTTGGTTAATAATAAAGATAACAATAAAGGAAGCAGAAAGCCATACCTGAAGGCCACAGCAGCCAATTGCACTCAGGATAGAGGCATTGTGAATGACACGGTGCGGGATTCCAGACTTGGCAGCACGTAGCACTAGGTCACTGTGTGTAGTAGCACTGCATAGAAAGAGATACTATAGAAGAAGCAGTGCATAGATAGGATGCTACTTTCATGAAAATATTTCACTGTGTTATGTGTTGTGTCAGAGTCACACAATCATACAGTATAGAATCGACTTGTTGTTTGGTTTCCTACACATTTTATACATAGTAAAAGTACAGATGTATTTGAGTTTACAAAAAAAAAAATACGGTTGTCCTATACATGTTCTTGAGCCTTTTAAATGTAATTCTATGGAATCGNGGAGAATGTTGGCTGCTATTTAAACCTAGGCCTAAATCTAAGCAAGGATTGCAGTGAGATTGCAAAGTGGGGATTTTGCAAATAGGAACCAATCAGATTCAAGCTCACATTCTCCAGTATGTAAAAGCTTGAATCTGATTGGTTGCTCTGGGCAACATCCCCACTTTTCAATCTCACTACTTAGTAAATGTAGGCCCTAGATTTCCTCACCGGTAATCCAAACATCTTCTGCACCCTAGGTTCAAAAAGCGCCACGCACACACCATTAACAATCTTTAAATAATAGAATACTGATCCATATCTTCATAAACTTATGCAGAGGTGGCGGTGGGTATACATTATACACATGGGGCAGGGGAGAAATAGAAATATTACAGTACATTTAAGCAAGGGCGGTGACGATAACTTGAGGTCTATATGGCGTCCCATACATAAGGGGGGACTGGTCAGTAACTCATTTTCTCACAACCCATAAAGACATATCAAAGAAAAACATATACCCTAAAGCTGGCTCAATGCCATAGACTTAATACTTACGTTAACATGGCTCAGTTACAGCAATATGCTATGTGTCCACGCTCCTTCTCACAGAACACTTCTATGAATGTAGGTGGTTACAGCAATGTGTAATGATATGCTACGCCATTACAGTGTACATTCTAGTCTGGATTAGGGCCTATAGTAGCGATTCAGTTAGAAATAATAAAATAGTAATAGTAATCTGAATTCTTTGTGCCATGCTTTCAGCAAGGTGCAGAGAACAATACGTTGACATTCTAGTTCACGTGACTTGACAGATGTTCGTTATTGATTGAAATACCCCTGTGCCCCATATCTGAAATGCAATCTGTGTGAAAACCTGGGGATTACAAAGGCTACTGCGTTACACTGAACTCATGGTCATGTTTGGTATCAGAGTTCATTATCTAGCTCTAATCAGTCATTAGATGTTGCATAGACCGTGGCCATAAAGGGATGCACATGGTCTGAAACGATACTTAAGTAGGAAGTGGCACAAAAAATAGGAAATAAAATCTGCCAAGCCACTTTTCACACCATTACACGTCCTTAACCAGTAGTCTGCACAGATTACATCAGGATGAAACGATAGAGGTCTACAACAAACTCTCACCTAACCATCACACAATGCTCTTCCAGTGTACAATGATGACCTGTGCAGTCTCTAAGGGCTAGATTTACTAAGCTGCAGAAAAACGAAAAGTGGAGATGTTGCTCTTAGCAACCAATGAGATGAGCTCTCATTTTCCTAATACATACTACAAAAAGGCATCTGGAATCTTATTGGTTGCTATGGGCAACATCACGTTTCCTTCTTTGTAGCTTAGTAAATCTAGACTTTATTGTTCCAGTTGTAGCGCATTCCACAGCTGCATTGCACAGTTATTTTATATGTCTTTACCTACCTGTGAGCTTGAACCATGTACAAATTTCATCTGATATCTCTTATTATAACAAATATTCCAATTTCTATGCTTCTTGTTGTTGCATATAGCTATGATTACTGGTGCCAATTAGAACAATCATTTAATATTGTTAAATAGCAGAAAAGGAAAAGTGGAGATGTTCCCCAGAGCAACCAATGAAATTATAATTCTCAAGCTGGGCATACACTATAAGATAAAATCGAAAGATTTTTCAAGAGTGGGCAAAAACATGTTGAATTGCAGGGGAGGTAAATGTAATGAATTGCAATCAGTATTGAGAGTTGAGAGATGATGTTTCCAGCCCAAGTGTAATAACAGTGTAACAGTAACGCTGGTCAGTATCTGTGTGCAACATGCAACAATGAAGTATTCTCCCTGCATGCAAAATACTAACATTCATTTTACCCCTCCCCCCCTGCAATTAAACATGGTTTTACCCAGTCTTGAAAACTCTTGGAACAATGATTGGAAGAATTTTTCTTATAGTGTATGCCCAGCTTCACTTTCCTATCACATACCAGCAAATGTCGGAATCTGAGTGGCTACTATAGGCAACATCTCCATTTTTCCTTTTCCACTGTTCAGTAAATCTAGTCCTTGGACAGTCGACTGTTAGTTATGTCTCAGACATTTATTCCACATAATTCCATACTTCAAAATAGCAACCGCAATAAGCACATTTTATCACATATTTTGGATATAATAACTAATAAGAAGCCTTATGCGCACATCAGTTATTAAATATACATTGTAAAACGTCTGAACTTGAAAGCTGATGGCCAAAAGGAAAACCTTTAGGCACCAACAGTGCTTATGTCACTAGTTTGGTTATAGATGTAATGTAGATATTTCACCCTTACCCAAAAGGATCTCCAACCACCAGGAAGGCTACATCACTAACAGCAGCATCTTGCAGGATTTCATCCGCTTCTTGCTCTACAGTCTCGCGGTCAGCAAGGATTAGCTCTCGGCCATAAAATTCCTCCTGTGCAAATCAAACAGATGAATTTTATTAAATACTATTCTACACTGAAGTATCCAAAGCCCCATTTATGCATAAATGTACATTACATACTAACAATAATACAGAGCTGTGATGAGGGCTGTACCCAAGAACTTTAGCCCTCTTTCTAGTAGTGCCTATGTATCAATGTGGTCTGTATTATTATTATTAACGCTTATTTGCAAAGTGTCTGCAGCGCTGTACAATGGGGAGAGACAGAATGGGGGCCCTACCCACAAGCTTTCATTCTAAGGGATATTGGGGATTTGATACATTAATTGGCAACAATTTTAGACAGTTGCCAATTAACCTGCTGGTATGTTTTTGGGATGTGGGAGGAAACCCACGCAGACACGTGGAGAACATACAGATAAGGTCCTGTCTGGGAATCGAACTTACAACCTCAGTACTATGAAGCAGGAATGCATCCATCTGTTTTTGAGGTGGATCGTAGCGGATGTTTAAGTTTTATGGGCGTTCCTGGGACGGCGCATGGTCATATCTGCCTTTGTAATTTAATTTTTTACACCATCTGTGACCATGGTGCAAATCAAGGTTGTCACCAGTACTGGCGTGCAGCAGAGGGGTGCCTGGCGCCATGCAGGGAGGGTTGAGTAGTCATAATGCTTGCGCCAGGTCCCTGCTCTTTTTAGGCCCAGGACAGTAGTCTCGGCCAGGGCCAGATTAACAATTGGGCAGATTAACAATCTAAAAAAGGCCTATACATACAGTATATACTGTATAAAGAAGTGTAATGAATGTGTCCACATACCACCTCACACAACCCTGGTCATATTCACTGCAATGCATGGGTCCATGTGGTCTTTAATCCCTGGTCCCGGCTGCTCCCCCCCTGATGGCGGCCCTGTGCGGGAGGCTAGAAATGACTGCTGCACTCGATTTAAATGTAACTTCGAATAGCATGGAATCACTTGTGCATGCTAAAACTCTGGATCAGCTCCTGGACCTCATACATGCGATCTGATCCATTTGCGATCTGGCATTGCGATCTGGCATTTGTCTTATTTGATTATAGCCACAACCATCCCCCCCCCCTCCAAATACAGTATCAGCCATCCCCTTACACACATACAACTGAGTATTATGTATCTTATGTCTAGAAGCCTCAACCCAATTCCCATCCTCTCTATGTATTATAACACAAGCCCTGATCACCACAAACATGTCACACATAATACAATATATCATTCCACTATGTGGCTCATACCAGAACATCCTTCCCCACGGTGAGTATGGACGTGTATGCCTCCAGGTAGACTCGGGAGCAGCTCCTGATCACCTCCAGGCCCCTCACAGTCACATCCTTAGCATCCCCCAGACCTAAACCTATGAGGTACAGCATCGTCCTCACACAGCACCGCTGTAGCAGCAGGTCTATACTATGCACGACGTGTCAGCTCTATGGCAATATGTTATATGTCAGTCTCCATTTGCTGATTATGAACCCCCTTCTGCTCTATCCCCACGCTGTCAGTTACAGGACGGCAGTGGAATACGGCTTGTTGGAAACAAAATACTTGCACTTCCGCGTTGAGGATGTCCATGATAACTAAGGGCAGTAGCATCGCTAACATTGTAGCCGCCGCCATTTTCACTTCTTTCGCCGCAATCTGGAGACTTGGAAGTCGCGGCGGCCATCTTTGTTCGGGGCACCGGTGTGTACAATTCATTTACACCGGAGAGATGGAGTTTGCCGGGTTGAGCAATGTGTAGCTGGCTTTTAGAAACATGTATAACATTCGTTGTGTTCTGTAATGTTACATTGTTCAGTCTTGCAGAATGAGGAAAAAACTTATATACTGTTCTGTGTATTGTCCACAGTAAACTTGAGGGAAGAACATGAGTATCCCTAAATATCCTGCAGCAACCTTATCTAACGGGCAGCACATACCTATGCTTGGTCTGGGTAAGTCCTTTCTATTCATTATAATGAAACACCTTAAAGGACATGAAAGTGGGTGCAACTTTGTTCTAAGCAGTAAATTCCAAGAGACATTTTAATAAAATGTTGTCATAAAATGATCTGAATACATAGTTGCCTATCTGCATATAGTGCACAGAACCAGAAACATTGTATCCATAGAATGTTTATGTTTATTTGTATACTTGCAGACAGTTGTCAATGCACACTGTTTCTTTAACTATTCAATGCTAAATACTAAAAACCCTATCACACCTTCATTCTTGGCTATACACTGGACCAGATTCAGACTTTAGGCACTATTGACTTACTCACAACTTACTCAAGAGCATCAAAAACTATGTTGAGTTGCAGGGGAGGTAAACTTCATTAGTTGCAAACAGTTTTAGAGTTGAGAGATCTGTGTACCTGTGTGCAAAATGCTACAGTAATGTATTCTCCCTGCATGCAAACACTGACGTTCATTTTACCTCCCCCTGCAATTCAACATGGTTTTACCGACTCCCTTGTAAATTGTGAGAAAGTAAATAGTCCGAATCTGGTCCATTATTATTGGTAATGGAGTGTAGAAACCAACCGTTTTTGCATTAGTAATGCTTATTCCTATTAAACTGTGTTTTTATCTTACTATGTAATGTCCAGCCATATGTTTTGACAAAAGAATAGAAAGGAAACCCAAACTTTTCTTATCTCACTGGAGGGGTGTGATTGCAGGTGGCAAATAAAAAAAATGAAATAAAAGTAAAAAAATAAATAAATAAAGGATACATGTGCCTGAGGAGTTTTACATTTGGGGTCATAATTTCTAAAAGTTTGTGTGAGTACATCTCCACTTTTCCACAGTAAATCTAGTCCCAAACCTTTTTTTTTATAGCTTTTTAATCAACATATGCTTTATCTATTACTGATAAGTTATATATTATATATTCATACTTTATTTAAGTATATAATTTCTTTACACATATAAGATCAAGCAAAGTTATTATCTCGATGAATTTGTCATCTTGCTATTCAGGCAAGTATGTTGTGTGCTCATCGTTGATGGTATCATGAACTGAAATAAAATTATGTAAGAAATGTGGTATAATTTTCACCATGTAGTTAACAGAATAGATCTGGTTTGTGTACAGATTGGTATATTCATAGAAGGGAGTAATTGGCCAAATCAAGCATAAATGAGATCCCAAATAATACCTGATTAAAAACACACAGTTATACTTTATTTATTTATCTCCTGTTCTAAATTATTTAATGATTGAGGACTGGATACATAATTACAGTGTCCCTGTACTAGGAGCTACGAATATAGTGGCAACATCCATCCAATGCCAGGTACTTCTTGAGCCAGTGTTCCATACAGGCAGCGTGAAGCCATTTTCTTGCTCTTATGGACATCCATCCAATTACTCAAAACTCAAAACGAAGTTTACTGTTCCCTCCAGTACTAGGATGGACCTTGAAATGATTCCATTGAATTGGGCTGCTTATTCATAAATCTAGTTCCGGTCCTAAGAATACCACCTAATTAAAATGATAACCAAAGCCTCATGTAGGAATGTGTTGGATGATCTACAACTTTGAAATCCAATTTCTCACTTAATAAATTTCACTATTGCTAGTTCTTCTGCAAATTCCAGTGCATCCATTTATGTATTTCTCATTCTTTTTAAACATACATTTTATTTGTAGGGAAGTCAACTTACAGTAGTTTTTTGTTGAGTCATTGTGGTGGTGTAATGGTTAATTTTTGCATCATTGAATTCTTAAGGAAGAGGTCCTGTTTAATCATAAAAGCTAACCCTTTATCTATGTCAACACAAGGGAGAACCCAGTCTTCCTGAATCCATTTAAAAGTTTTGTCAGAATCAAACAATGTAGAAGGAAGCATTCCTGATAGATGTCTCTTTAATGTTCCTGAACATGATGTCTGTGTCATATTCATCTCACATAAGATAGTTCTCTATTCCATTAGAGTCAGCTGATAGACCTCTAAAAGCTGCTGCTTCGTTCAGTAGATGGATGGGAATTTGAGCCTAACCCAACTCTCTTGTCAGATATATACAGTGATGGGATTCTGCTGCCCACACGAACGTAGGCAATCCGAGTACTGTCCCCCAGCTGGGTGCTATGATACTATTGCTATAATAGATTACTATGATGATGATGATGATGATGATATGTCATCATCATTCTGCTATTAAATTTAGCGGGGGTTGGGATAGTACGTGGCTTGTTGAACATCCAGCCACATCAACATTACACACAAGAGCGAGTCTGGACTCAGGTGGAGGGTGAGAGTGACCCCAGTTTAGGTCAGCAGCAATATTCAGGACATAGAACCTGTTAATATTTTGAGGGCGGGGTGGCTTGGGTGGAGTCAGGGCGTGGCATGGGCAGGGTTGTTGATTTTAATCCCATAACTGGGTATATACTGTATATGTATTTGTCTGTGTCTGAGATGTTTACCCCATCTGCACTGGTTTCTGTTTTCCTAGCAGTTCTGTATATGTGTAGGTGCACCTTTTATGTGATGGGGACTTGGAAAAAGATGAAGTGCTCCCTATGGAGGCTATAAAGTTTTATAGCAAAAAAAAAAAGTATGGACTAAAAACCCAACATAAAAATAGTTCTGTCCAGCTTACTTGCTCTTGTGTGTATGTCGGGGTTGTTCAGGCTTTATGTCGACTATGATATTCAAATATTTTAAGCAGTTCAGTAATTTATTAGGAATTCCACAGCCATTAAATAAACTAATATTAAAACATTTTATGAAGACAGTGTGTAATTATCTAAGTGTCTCAGCAGCTGCTACTAACGTGGACCCTCTGTTCTTGTGTCATCTAGTTTGCACATTAGAACTTGGATTCCAGTTCAAGTAAAAAGTAAAAGAAATGTATTTGCCTTTAACATTCACAATTATGTCAACTATTCGCTCTCAACTTATTTCAACGTGTCTCTTGTTCCTGAATGTTTTGTTTCTTTGTTAACTAAAACCTAATTAACNGTGAATTTGGAAAGCTCATTGTTGTCCCCAACTCATTTCTTCTGTATTAGGGCCAGATCTAGATTTATGAAATGCAGACATAAGCCTCTGTCAGTGAAGGTCTCACAGGTGCATGGAATAGACTTTCCAGTGCGGTTTCGGATCCTGAGACTACCGGCATACATGCTGGAGTGTTTCCAGCAGCAGGGGTGAGATGGAAAATGTACAGCGTGTACACTAGGTGATAAAGGGGATCTATGTTCATTTTACTGTTAGTTTTATGTGCTAGGAGGATAATGTGGAATTGTTTTAGACAGGGTCCAATAATCTTAAGACTTGTACGTGTGAGGGACGTTAGATAGATATGAATTGAAATAATCTTCTTAAACAATTGAAACATAATTAACTACTACAAAAAACTATAGGAAGGCAATTTTGTCCATCTGCCCTGAATAACATGGAGGCTTTAGTGGGAAGGGTAATAGGGGGAAGTGGCTGTGTCGGGTTATCCTTGNGTTTAGAGTTGAGATTATGTGACTGTGTATTAAACCACCATTGGACAAGTTATGAAGTTATCTCGTTTTTATCTCATTAGCTCTGATTATTTAGCAAAATTGTTCTGCTAATGCNATTCTTCAGTGGACTAGCTGTTTATTATGACTTCACGTGATTTTAATCATTTATTATATGCCGTCTATTAAGAGAATATTAAGCATATCTACATTTATTAAGCTTAGCTACATTTTATCCATCACTATATATATTATATGTTTTTGGTTTTGGATTATACCATAGATTTTAGGTTTTGTACTATATAATATAATATAATTCTGCTTTCGATAACATTTTTTCTTCTTCCGCTATTTTACATATATGTCTATTTTGCACTGTACTACTTTCTATTCTTATTTCTGTAACACAACTTGCTGATTTTTCTATTTCACAAAGACATAACTTGACCTCAGTGGGCTATCAAAATTTTGTAACATACAAAATAATATTGCAACATCCATAATAAATAATTGCATTTACAAAAGAATGTATAGTATAGCTCATGACTTTGTATAGTAAGCCCCACCGCCATGGTATTGCTGTGTCCATATGTCTTAATTAAGCTGCTGTTGACATCACACAAGAGTCAGTGGTTAACATGTTACCTCCGTCACATTTGCTGATGCATTGTGAGTTACAATTATACAACGCCTTCAGCATGATGCCAAAGCAAGCTGGGTGCAAAGAAGCACCCATNCATTCTACACCATATGCTAAGTCTGTACAATAGATATCACAAATAAAAAGATTATAAAAGACATAACTAGATCTAGAGATCTTGTATATAATTGCACTTTTATTCCTCCTTTATCAATAGAACCGTATGTACTAGTTTTTNTTTTTTTTTATACAGTCATTTATACATTCATTGGGAGTCATTTGTGAACAATACAAACATTAATGACTTCATTCTTCTATTGTAATTTACGGTTGTATTAAGAGAATTTGCATGTTCAATTACTTTTTCCTTTTAAATCAAAATTGATGTTTTTCATTTTGCTTGGTCATATTCTGTGAATTCTCCATTATTTCGCTGCATGCCGTGTCTTATATTTCACAGATGCTACAAATGTATATCTTAATCTTGTTTTATATTATGCTTAAGAAAACCTTTTCCCCATCTCTGAAACCTTTTCTGTATTCTGTCAAGTAAAGACTTCATCATTCCGCACATAATTACATAAGCAATGTTTTGTTTCTGTGAGATGTATTAAAGGTGGCAGGATTGCACTGGGGTGCTTGCATGCCACGGCTATTTCATTACATGCTGCTGTTGTGTGAGAAAGCCTGCTCCCCTTTCAAATTCCAATGGGCATTGCACTCATGCCGAGACATTTAGGCTTTGAAGCTGAATACACAATGCTCAACTCATTGTTGACTTCTAGTTTAACAGTTTACATTTTTATACATCACGTATGAGAGGAGTATTTAGACCCACACACAGCTGTTAATACTGACATGCCATATGATCAATATAATGTTAGTAGTAACAGGTAGTGGAATGGAGAATCATGGATCGACTATGGGCTGTTTGCTGCAGTGAACCACATGCCTCTTAAGTTTGGATAGGGTGGAATGCACATTGAAAGGGTAGTAAGTATGCGCATACACAGAACGCAAAAGCAGACAGAATCTCATCTAAACCCACAAAAATTAGGAGATGGTATAAAGTAACGACCCGGTTCTGTATCAGCCACTATACCATTGTTAACCAGGAATAGAGAAAACTGTATAAATTCTCATTTTATAATGCCATCAGTCTGTGTGCCCAAGCATGACTGTCCATAACATGGGGCACAGGGGACATATTTCTGAGACCAGTCGTGTCTGTTAAATATATAATTTCTACTGTATTGTTCATGTCAGATGCCAACTATGCAGCTGCGGTCAAAAAGACAATAGAGAATGTTCACTTGCTTAGATGCAAAGCAGCTCATTCCACACAAAACAGCCACATAGCCCATGTGTGGTCCAAGCATGTTATCTGGTCTCTGGACACACTACAAAACCAGGACCACTACAGGCAGGACATAGGGTCCTATTTCAAGGATGAGGTTCTTTCTAAAGAAGTGTATAAATTTCAACGCTTTAGTTTCAGACCCAAAATGTGGTTTCGTGCCCCAAAAGTAATCCTTACCCCATTACTCTTACCTTTACACTCAGCTGAACCCCAACTCTCTCCTTCTATTTGCCTAACCCTAACTCTCTATCTCCCGAAGCTAACTCCATCCTTCTTAGAGCCTAATCCTAATACTCCCATCTCCTGCAGCCTAACCCTTATGTGCTTGCCTAAACCTAACTTTCCCTAATCTGCTGTAAAATCCTAGTCAAAACTTGGGCAGATAGTGCTACAGCTTGTCAGCTTGTCCACAGTCTGGTAGCAGAGGGGATAATCGGAAAGGGGTACAAACATTTGTTGAAATAGGGACATTTTGAAGGGTTTATCCATATCACATTAAATTATTGAAAGTTCAAAATATAGCCATTCTGACCAGGAAACGCTTCCCCTATTTAAGACAACATGGGTCTAAATTTACTAAGCTGTTTAAAAAGTGGAGATGTTAACCATAGCAACCAATCAGATTCAAGCTCTCAGTTTCATTTTACATACTGGAGAATGTGAGCTTGAATCTGATTGGTTGCTATGGGCAACATCCCCAGTATTCAATCTGCCTACAATCTCCTTGATTAGTAAATTTAGGCCATGGGCTTCAATTAAATATCCAGTGCTCCAGCCATTACTCCATGACAAGATCAATCCACCTCAACATATTTCCCACTTCTTTTCATATATTTGTTTGCAATTATTTTACAACTATTCATAGAGGGTATTGATATTGTAACCCAGAGCTACTAGAAAAAGTTTAAAAAGGGTCAGCACATTTTATAGCCCCTGTATATAGTGTGTACCATGATGCGTGAGCCTTTGTCCCACATGAGGGCTTTCACAATACCTCACTTATATTTAGTGTGATGTGTGGTTGTGGTATGTGTACTCTGAGCCTCTATTGCTATCTTCAACCACCCACTCCTTCAATCACCTGATACTGCAAATCTGAACAAAACTGCCTTATCTCTGCACCTAATTCTCCTTTCCTTCACCCCTGTTTCCTCTCCTAAATTTACTTAACTGCGGTATTGGAAATGTGGGGATGTTGCCCATAGTAACCAATCAGATTCGATCTCGCATTCTCCAGTATGTAAAATGATGCTGAGAGCTTGAATGTGATTGGTTGCTATGGGCAACACCCCCACTTCTTGATCCAACTGCAACCCCCTTGCTTAGTAAATTTAGGCCTTGGACTGTAACTACAAGTGCTAGCATACTCCAGTGTTTAGACATCATTTATACTTGGAGATTTATACAGGTTCACTACACCTGATGTTTGCCTATGTGTAATAGTCACTTAAACAGAGTTACCTTATCTTTCAGTACATATAGGTTTGTTCACAGAGATTATATTGTCTGAGTCCTCTGGAATTGGAACTGGAACATGTGCATAAAAGTGATGGAATTGTATTTTATTATTCTGAATACACTTTAAAAAGCTATGTTGATATTACAATATTAATAAAAAATATAATATTTTTCATTGTTTATTAATGCATATAATTAGGTTTTTAAGGTGTTTATGGTACATACTGTAAACAGAACCATATTCAGTCTACCCTCAATGCTGACTATGTATGGTGGTGTTTATTATTGGTAAGATTAGTATATGCCATGATTTGCTATTTGCAGTGATTTTGTAAGTAATGCACCTCTGTGGGGGTAAATGTTGCTGTTTTAGGAATAGGTTATAAGGAGTTAAGATGATCGGAAAGAGAGGAGGGGGCCCTTGAAATTGGTAAGGGACTCTCTTTGTCAGTGTATATCACCCTTTCACACCCAGGCTGGCATATTATAGTCCTTAAAATGCGCTCATTGACCCTGCAATTGATTTATGTCAAAATCTCCCCGAGCACATTGGTTGCCCTGGGTTTCAATGGAAGAAAGCAGCTCCTTTTCACCCGTTCCCAAGACAACCTCTGGGAGCCAAGCATCTGAGAACAATTCGACTGAAATGAAAAAAGTCTGAAAATCGGTGGGAATGGATGCAAGAAAGGCGCCCTTCAATATAGTCTATGGTGAAATGGGTGTGTGCTAGATCTACAGTCTGTATGTTACAAATCAAGGATAACATCCATTGTATATTGGAAAATAATATATATATATATATATATATATATATATATATATATATATATATTATATGGACAGGGCAGTTGTATTGTTATTCTATAGCTTTTTAAAATCAATACAATATGAATACAATACAATATAATAAGAAATACATGTTTAATACTTCTGACGGATTGAGTTGTGTAATTTATTGGATTGTCTCATTACAATGCTAAGATCATTCCCAGTAAAGGTGATTGGTCTTCACCACATGCCTTAACATGGGCAGCACGGATGGCTCAAGTTCAATTCCCGGACAGAACCTTACCTGTGTGGAGTTTGTATGTTCTCCCCGTGTCTGCGTGGGTTTCCTCCGGGTGCTCCGGTTTCCTCCCACATCC
>JABWIB010001324.1:62599-78109 GCA_016617825.1 Platyplectrum ornatum | reverse complement strand
AGGTAAAATGAATGTTAGTGTGTGCATGCAGGGAGAATACTTTATTGTAGCATGTTGCACACAGATACTGACCAGTGTTACTGTTACACTGTTATTAGAGTTGTGCAAGGAAACATCATCTCACCTCTAATACTGTGTGTAACTAAGTCCCCTGCAATTCAAAATGTTTTACCCACTCACTTGTAACTTGCTGGTAAGTTCAATAGTACGTAAGTGTCGATACAGATCACTGAAGGGGAATTTTAAGGTAGGTTATGGCTGCTAAAAGGCAGTCTGTGCGAAGGTGTGTTTTAGTGTTCGCTCTCATGGATGTATAGATACAGTAGACCCGCAATCAGATGACTGCATCTGGTTCAATGTGAGGACATTGGTTAAAGAAATAATTGATGGTTGATTCTTAAGACCTGTGATGGAAAATTACCCTTCCCAGAAATCATTTGTCAAACGTTCTGATAATTGATCCCATGCCTGTATTTCTAGCATGCCAGACAAATAATAGTTTAAACACAATCCATTGCACACTTCACAATGTATATCCGAGGAGCTGTGAGCATGGCAGTGAGGGTGTATTATACCTGGCCACCAGCGTCATAGGTTTCATTGTATTTCTTTATTTGACTTTATTGTGTAATCATTGTTCAAGTGCTGCTTTCCCAAATGATGCCATGACTAATCTTTAATAAATGGCAATTGAAATGCTGGAAGCTGTTTGGGATTGAAGTGAAAGGTCAAGATCATCTTCCTAGGGACATGGAATCTTCCTCCGCAATGTAGGCATCATGAGAGGGCTGTTTGCATGATGTTAATGCTTAATCCAGTTTCAATATTGACACTAGTAGATTTGAAAGTCTTTCTAACCTTGTGCCACCTTTCTCCTTGGAGTAGTTAGGATAGCACATCACAGCCTGGACAGAAAACCCTCTAAGCCAGAGGTTCCCAAACTTTCCCAGTCGAGGCACCCTTAGGGTCAACATAATTTTTTAAGGCACCCTTAAGACAAAAACATTTTTCATTTATTTTAATTTTGAGTCATAATAGTATAATAACTATTTAGGTACATACATACCTCAGACGGATATAAAATCTTGTATATCTCCTATACAAGACGTAAAATTGCACTTCTATGTAACGCTAGCATTGTTACACCACGTTGGAAAAAACATTCCGCGGCACCCCAATGAGAGCGTCGCGGCACCCCAGGGAGCCTAGGCACACAGTTTGGGAACCACTGCTCTAAGCTATTGGAAGGACATAGGGCATCTAGCTGATCGTGCTTTAAATAAATAATTTAGTGTGCGGCTGGCTATTCATGATGGTGCAGA
The DNA here is from genome assembly GCA_016617825.1 of Platyplectrum ornatum. NCBI lineage: Eukaryota > Metazoa > Chordata > Amphibia > Anura > Limnodynastidae > Platyplectrum > Platyplectrum ornatum. Next base: position 76,787 of record JABWIB010001324.1, on the reverse strand, counting down.
GCAGCTGATGATTTAAATAGGCCATAGAACCCGCCATTTTTATGAGAATGCTTGCAAATCCTCATGCATAGCTCCATTGATAGAGAGACAGATGTTACTGTCTGCAGATGTTACTATTCACTTTGGAAATAAATGTTAGGCACTAACTAAAAAACAAAATCAAGTGGACTTCTTGGCCTGGTAGCTGGTATATCTTGTTATTGTTATTTACGCATTTATGCATTTTCTTCCCTTACAGTGCCCATTTGGTGCCAGTGTTCTCATTTGGTGAGAATGAGCTGTTCCTTCAGGTGCCTAACCCTAAAGGGTCCATGCTACGTACTATCCAGGAGCGGCTGCAGAAAATAATGGGCTTTGCTCTGCCCCTCTTCCATGCACGTGGGATCTTCCAGTACAGTTTTGGACTAATGCCTTTCAGGAAACCCATCCACACTGTGGGTAGGTATAAAAATATAAAATGATGACCGGTACAACTTTCTTAAAGGTACAGTCACATTGATTTGTTTAGGGATACTGTGTGGCTAGTGTGTAAGACTGCTTACCTTAGTACAGCTTGCCCACTGCTAGTAATGAGTCAAGTCTGAAACTTTGTATGATACATGGGTATTGTACATGAAGTAAAAACACATGTTATATATTCAGTCGTTCAGTATGGGAATTTTTTATGTTGTAATATAATAATAATAATAAAGGTAATGATAGTAAGCCTAGATGCTATATAAAGACCCCTATTGCCAGAGACTTTTGGGCTAAAACTACTAAACTGTGGGAATGGAAACGAGGAGGTGTTGTCTATAGCAACCAATCAGAATTTTGCTTAATTTTACTGGAGAATGTGAGCTGGAATCTTTTTGGTTGCTATGGGCAACATCTCCACTTCCGCATTCCCTCAGTTTAATAAATATAGGCCCTGATCTGTGTCATTGGAAAGAGCATAGTATTTATATACCGGGGCTTGGCCCGAATAAGGAATGTGGGAGCCCCATGGCAAAAAAAACAAACTGGTGCCCCTGTTTAACATTAACAAAAAATACATGTGCACAAATAATTATACAACGATATACAAACACCTGTATGAGGCAAAAAGTCATAACAAATCACTGTAGTAATGTTTTTGTGCTTTTTATACAAAATATATATATATATAAAACATGAGCTATATACCGGTATGTGTCTAGCCTCAATTGCTTCCACATACAATCACTCTGGTACCAGGCCATGTACCAGAAATTACCCTTAAATTACCTTATTTCTGATATTTGTTATATCTTAGCATTTCTGTAGGATTGTCAGATATTGCCTATTACACAGACATTAATAAAATATACTGCCTTTATAAAAGGGATCGTTTGAAACACACACTACCTTATCTATCCCACGCATCTGACGCTGGGTAAGCTACTGTGTACTGATTTATAAGAAGTAATTCACTGCTCACTAGGGGGCGCCAAAATCCAGACAAGATTATACCACACATTTCACATTAATAACTAAAAGCTTACCATAAGAAGCAATGCGGCCACTGAGTCTTTCCATTGGGATAATGTATTTATGTATTATCTGTCTATTGGATAAACTTCTCACTTGTCAACATTGGGGCTAACAAATTTTTATTATTCTACCCATCAATGGGCCTGGATCAATTAGCTGCAAAATGTGTTCAGAAATGCATATTGCTACTAATAAACTGTTATTATTTGTGTATAAAAATTCTTGCATATTATTTGTGTATAACAAATATTATTCTGCTAAAATTGGAGGAAATAGTTTTCTAATTAAGTAGAACACCATAAATGTTTTGCATAGCACAGGACAAAATGTTCTGTTTTGTTCACAGAAATGAATAAGGATTATTATTTCTGTGGTGTAGAAGACAATGTTGTCCATATAGCCATAGGTGTATATAGCCCTCATGGGGGCATTATACCATACATGGTTTGTACAGTTCAATGACTGTAAGCAAATGATGTTTGTGTTTTAATCAGTTGGTAAACCCATACCAGTGGTGCAGACATCGAACCCGACACAAGAAGAAATCGAGGAGCTTCACCAGAAGTATTTAAATGCTCTCCAGGAACTGTTTGAGGAGAACAAGGAGAAGTATGGCATCCCAGAGCACAAATCCCTCATCTTCACATGACATCCATGCATTCTGCTCAACCAGCAGACCGTGTGCCACTAAGCGTTTAGATTATCTGGCACCTTCTGCCATAGCTGCATCTATTTTTTTTTAATGAAAATGTGAATTTCAGAAAGAGTCTTTTATCTCATGTGTTATGTTACAATATGGAAAATGTGCACTTTAATCGCTGACTGTACATCACAGTCTTTATTAGTGAAGTTGCCAAAGTTGTCCCTGCGAGTATTGCTGTTTTGGGTTTTTGTACACTCCATATCTATTCACTTTCTATGTAGTTCCATGACATTTTATTGCTTTAGTCACTGTCATTTTTCACTGGTGCTTCAAGTTGATCTCATTAAACACGTCCGTGATGGTTTGCTAATAATGGTATGTCTGTGTGATTCATTCTCAGTAATTAATACTTTTCCAAACTGGAGCCTGGAAATATATCACCCATGTCACCCTGCATGTTATATTCTATTATAGGCCACAATAAGAAACACATGTTTTTCCCCCCTTTTAACACCTTATATCTCCACAAAATAAAATGGCATAATATATCCAGCCTGCCATGGTACACTTACCTATTGCTTACCTTAGGGTATCTGACGATGGACAAAAAAATTGAGAAAAATGTAAAAAGAAAAAGAAACTATTAGAGTATTACAGTAATTTTATGTATATGATTTTACAGAGTCATTTTTAAAATCATTATTAATGAGTCACAATACTTGGTCCCTGGCATTGAAATGACATACAGTAGTTTCCCCCGTATTGATGATTTTTTCTTTTTATTATTATTAATGATAATGGGTTAAATGTTTTATTAATTGTGGAATCTACTATATCATATTTAATACTGTATAAAACTACTGTGGTTCATTATTCGTAATGGGCTAAACGGTTTAGTATACCAACCAGTATTAAAAATAACATACATCTCCCCCACTATTATTTTTAATATTTTCTAGAAAGATGGCTATTATACAAAATGGAGGTATAAACAAAGATTTACATTAAACGTTGGTTACACAGTAGAATACACAGAATTTCAGGAGGTTAACACGGGATAACGAAATGATTAAACTAGGCAAAATCCATATCAGCCAGAGTCAGGTGCATATACTTGTACAGCAGTATGACGATATAAACTCTGTCCACAAGGTGTCCCCCTTGGTTTAGTTACACTGGAATTACAATTGTAAAAGTGCGGAAAACAGTATGTATGGGAGAGACCACTTACCCCATGCGTACGGGAGTCTGTCATACCCCTACCTTCACTTTTCCACACTGTCTTTACTTAAATGGAAATCTGCATAGTACTACACTATCTACATACCACCCCGCCCACTGTGTGTACTATGTGTATGCATAAACCTCTTCCTGTCCCCCTATGTGAATAAATGTGCACTGTATTTTTGTTCATTTTCTGCAGAAGGTTCAATTCTTCTATATAATAATCTCCCAGAAGGGAGACACAAAAATGTGGCCAATACGAGTTATAACATTACTAGTTATGCCTGGAAACAGATATCGTATATAAAGCTGGCCATACACTGTAATATAAATTATTAATTATTAAACAATTTTTCAAGAGTGGGCAAAACCATGTTGAATTGCAGGGGAGGCAAATTGAATTAGTTGCAATCAGTATCACAGGTGAGAGATGATGTTTCCAGCCCAAGTGTAATAACAGTGTAACAGTAACACTGGTCAGTATCTGTGTGCAACATGCAACAATAAAGTATTCTCCCTGCATGCACACACTGACATTCATTTTATCTCCCCTGCAATTCACCATGGTTTTACCCACTCTTGAAAAATCTTACGATTTGAACAATTTATCTTATAGTGTATGGCCAGCTTAAATCATTAAATCCTCAAAACTGCTTGAAATAAATGCCCCAATCACATTTGACTTATTTGAATCAAAATATAAAAATAAAATGCTGCAGCTATATGCAGACAAATCATAGAACAGCTACAGATGGTTCAGGGTGGAAGTATTTCCATGGGAGTAGATCTCCTTCAAACACTTGTTCTGTAATGACAGAGGAATGTTTGCAGATGCCAGGAATCCCTGAAGAGTGCAGCGGTCACTGCATGCTGGTAAACCATTTACTTTCTCTTTGTAACAATATACTTCCACTGCTTCTCTCACATCTGGAGAGATCCTACTTAAAACAATAGAAACTATCTGTACAAAACTTTTTGTTTTGCTTAAGAAAGCTACTTTTACAAATAAAGTATATATGCACACTGTATATATTGTGTTATACACATCTGCTGCATGCATAATGTATTTATTACGTGTCTTAATGAAGTGTTACACATTGTTACATCTAATAACAGCTGGAAAGTGCATTTCCGAGGTTCCAGAAATTTGAGTTACATAATTTTACTTTACGTGACACGTAGATGAAGTAGATGAGTTTGGGGACTTGGGTTGCACTTGCACCTTTTTGTAGGTGCAATTGTAGAGGTGAGCAAAACCATGTTGTAATGTGAGGGGTGTGTATGAATTTTCATTCTATTACATGCAGAGAAAGACTTTGGCTTTGCACAAAAAACGAAATAGTTCTATGTGTAATTGAGCTGGAAACATCACATCTCGGGGTATACCAATCAGATTTGAGTTCACATTCTCCAGTGTGTAAAATGAATCTGAAAGCTTGAATCTGATTTGTTGCCATGGGCTCCAGCTCTGGGGCTAATCCAGAAATTAATTTACACCTTTCATTTAGGTTCAAGTGAAGACCCCAGCTAAACCATATTGCATTGTGAGGGGTGCAAAGTAATTTTAGTTCTATTGCATGCAGAGAAAACACTTTGCTTCTACCCGTAAAACTCACTTACTGTATATCTTTAAGTTTCATTTGTAAATTAGAGTTGAACTAGAAAACATCTTTTAACTTTCATTCTGTTTTCACAGTTTATACTTGTCTCCTCCTGTAATTTAATGTTTGGTTTTGTCAAGACTTGCACCTTTATTACCCTTGCTCCCAAACTCCCAAAACTCCCAGCCCCTATATCGTCATTTTGTAAAGGTGGCCATTCACTAGAAAGATTATGGTTTTGGTACAATTTTTGTGAAAAATGTAACAATTTCTCCCTTGAAGACAGGTCAATAATCACAGGCACACCTAGTCCACTCACTATGCAATTATTGTTAATGGATGTGGAAAAAGTAGGGTAAACAAACGATTTATCTTGTTTTTTATCTTTCATAGAACAATTGTTTTTTTCCACTCACTATCCAATAATTGTCTTAAATTTGATTAAACACATTCAAAGTTCAGAAAAAAACAAGTTAAATATTGTTAACAATTATCTGAAATGGCCACTGGCATTATCACCAACAATTATTGCAAATCTTTTGTCCGGACAAAAGATCAAATTATCTTTTGCAATCCCCTGTTGAGCAATTATTGGAGGCTTTAGGAAAAAATCAGTGCCACTCACTAAAAAGATTTTTTATCCAATTTTAAATAATTGCAAAATTGAAACAATAATTGTTCTAGTGAATGGCCAGCTTAAATCTGTTACTTGTACGTGTAAAGTAATAGATATATCCTGCTGACACAATTCATAATCAATTCATGTACATATATAGGGGCTGATCCAGAGTTTGGATGTAAGTCCAAAACAGGTGCAAGTGTAGACCGGGACAACACCAAACATTCAACTGTAGGGGAAGCAACTGGAAACTGTGAAAACTGGAAATTAGAGTTGTGAGGTGATGTTTCCAAACTCAACTATAATTTACAGACTAAACATAAAGCTTTGCAGTTTGTGAGATGTTTGTGCATAAGCAAAGTGTTTCTCTGCATGCAATACAATAACAATTCATTTGCACCCTTCACATTGCAATGTGGTTTTGCCCTGCTCTACATTTGCAGAGGTGTAAGTGCAACTCTGGATCAGCCCTATAATCTCTCCCAGGGAGGGTCAGAAGTCACTGGCCAGTTCCAGGTCCCCTATCATGTAACATTTGCACATGTGTAACGTTAGTACAATGAAACATTCATAACTTTGTTCCGTACATTGAATTTTCCGTACAGGGTTCAGGGCAATGAGATAAGTTTTATCGGGTTAATGTATTCCATATTAGTGTCCGCCATTCAGAAATCTGAGGACAGTGGAGTTACACCCCTCTCCTGCTCTCATGTCCAGACCTCTGTGCTTCCAGGGTTTGGCTCCGATCCATACTGCCTAAAGAAGAAAGACAAGTTACAACAAAGTCTGGGACTGGACTCACCTTCCATCACCCCACAGCTGGCTGCTCTGAAGTGGCTCAACATCACACACAAGGAATCTCTGGAATGATCTCCGTTCTCTTGTATGGACCACAGTGAGACTATGGCTACACAGTCCTCTGAGGTGGATGTGGGTAGCAGCGCACTAAGGGGCAAATCCAGAGTTGCACTTACACTTTTTTTTTAGTTTTGAATATTTTTACATATTTTCTGAATATTAAACAAAATACAGAGGTACAAGCAATACAATAATAATAAGCCAGAAAGAGAGGGGGAGGAGGAGCGGATGCACCGGGACAAATGACAATACAAAGGTAATTCATAGAGCAAACATGGAGAATTCGCAGTAGTCAACCAACATAAGCATACCACCATGGTTGGGAAAACGGTCATCTAGAAGGGTGTTAGCAAACATTGGTAGTAGAGCTATTGGTAGTAGGTAATCAAGCGTTGAAATTCCAACCAAGGTAGCCATAAGCGCTTATGCCTATCATAGGAGGAAGTATCATCCGACTGGATATCATCCATAAAGCAATATAAATCTATTTATGTTAATCAATGACTTCCATGGTACCGCGATCACAGCCTAATCCGGGACTGCTTCACCTACAATCACAGGGCCCCGAATCACAGGGCAAGACCACCAAATGTGAAATATGGAGCCCACTGAGCCTTTAAACTCTAATCTTTTTTTCATAATTTATACTTGCCTCCCCCTGCAGTTCAAAGTTTGGTTTGGTCCAGTTCTACACTTGCACCTCTTCTACCCTTAATCCCAAACTCTGGATGAGGCCCTTAGGCTGCATATTTAACAGGACACTGATTAAACAATTGGAGACGCTTTAAAGGTGGTGCGTTTCATTATATTCCATCCACTGCAGATATGTCACGCATAAGTTTACCATACTTCAAGTATATAGAGATCAGCTTTAGCAGTCCAAGAAGTCTGAGACTTTCATTTTATGCAATTGGGTCCAAGCGTGTGTCATTTGCGGAAGATACAAATTTATATTTGGGGTTCTGACCGGTCCTATTGACATGTACTATATTATACTACAGTACAGTATACTACATTGTGGTCCTCTCTAAAGGTGGCCATTCACGAGAACGACTTTGTTCTCATGGAATGTCTGTACTGACAAAAATAGAAAAAAGAATTTATTAAAATAAGATTACTTTATTAATGACGATGTCTTCGCTCAGCACGGAGTGATGCCCAGCTCCTTCTTCCTATGCGCCGGCGTCTCCGTCTTGCATGGAGAGCACACTGTATATGTGTATGTGCATATACAGCGTCCTATCCGGCTGCACTGGATGCACGGAGCATAGGGAGAAGGAGCTGGAAACCTTTCCGGTGCCCAGCGAAGACACCTGTAAAGTAAGTATATTTTTATTTCATTTTTTTCTATATTTTTACAGGATTTTTTACGTTTTTTTTAGTAAACATACGGACATCAGTGTCAATCAGAAAATTAATTTGATCACTGATGTCGTTTGTTAAAGTTAAAGAGATTTGTCGCCGTTGGGATTTTTTTATATGGCCATCCACGGACCGATATTTTCACAAAACCCATGGGTTTTGGGTAAAAATTGGCCACCTTTACAAGACACCCTTTACCTTGTATAAAATATTCCTGATTTCTGCCGCCTGTAGAAAGTGTCCATGCAGTCATACTGCACATGCCCAGAACAGGGACCTGCGATCATAATGCTGATGGTACAGAACTGGTTTTGATCTGTTTCCTGTATGTGGGCTGTGATTTCATTTTGTACATATTTAGGTCTGATGGACAGAGGGGGCATTTAAATTCTTGAGTATGGGCTGAGCAGATGAACCATCGTACATATCTTTTCCATATAACACCCTTCAACAGAGAGATGACTGCATAAGACTTAAGGTAGGTCTTTGAACACATACCTACCCATCATAAATAAATATTTCTTCATCTAAAACTTCCATTTACTATTTACTGTGCACCTTGCTCATTGGATCAGATTCTGGGTTCATAAAAAAGCGGAAAGTTACACTTGGACAGAACCATGTGACTTTCAGGGGAGGTAAATCTCATTTGTAAACAGTGGACTGTATCCAGACTTACGTATTATTGAACTTACAAGCGAGTGGGTAAAACCATGTTGAATTGCAGAGGGGGTAAATTTCATTAATTGCAAACAGTATTAGAGTTCTGAAATAACGTTTCCTAACACAAGTGTAATAACAGTGTAACAGTAACACTGGTCAGTGTCTGTGTGCAAAATGCAAAAATAAAGTATTCTCCCTGCATACAAACACTGAAATTCATTTTACATCCCCCCTGAAATTCAACATGGTTTTACCGACTTGTAACTTGTGCGTTTGTAAGTTCAGTAGTATGCAAGTCTGGATCCAGTGCAGTATTAGAGTGTTTCCAGCCAGTATTATAATGTTTCCAGCCCAATATAAAAGTAACGCTGATCAGTAATAGTAATATACTCCCTGTATGCGTAGAATAACTTCCCTCACGGATGGTCATTTTCCTCTCTTATTTTCCACTCTGGATCTTGTCCACTGTATGAAGAGGAGCATTACACATTTTTATTTTATTCGGGAGGAATGTTTTGCATATATTGGGTCTCTATCTCATTGAATGAAGCCTTCCAGTGATATAACATTGACAAGATTATAACATGTTCGACGGTTTCATGTTTAATCCAGATTCTGGTAGATTCCTCATCAGTCTAGCTGCAGGGCTTTCATCCTCTACCCTTGGCCATGCAGGAGTTAATCCTGCTGCATCACAGCGTTCGATGAGTTTCAGGAATAAAAAAAAAAAAGAAAAGAAAAGAAAAATGACTCCAACCAATCAGAAACGGGATGGAGCTGCAAATCAGAGCCCATCTTGCATCCAGTATGTGTGAATGTGTGTGTAGGTACCAGACAAACCCATCTGCCCTGATATCCTGAGCTCAGGCCCATGTGAGTGATGCCGTCTGGTTACGGATGTGGATGACCCCTGTCAATGACAGACTCAGAGGGCTGAAGTCTAGTGTCTCCCCCTTGGAGGGGGAAGGTAAGTCTAAGTGTCTATGGATTATGTGCGAAGGAAAAGTTAACCCTTATACATCTGGATGTGGCCTGGTTTCTGGATTAAGGATTAGAGCATTACTTGTCATGTATTGCTTTCATGTTTTTTAATTATTTAGCTTGTGATAAAAGCTTGACAGGGGCATTGCTGTACCTAGTTATGGCACTAATTCTGATTCCTCATTTACTGATTCATACAGTACAATATATACACATTTATTATATACAACCAATAGAATAAAATACACAATTCTGCATATCACATAGCTTTCACTGTGTAGGGGGAATGCTGCAGCTGGGAAATGATGTAAGTCATTGGATGGTCTCTATGGTGAAACCTTATGGGCATGCAGTCATCATCCACACAAATAGAGAAAATATGTCATTTGATAGTATTGTATGCTATGTCTATGATTGCAACTTTCATGAACACCCATGATTGAGTGACTGCTACTGCATCCTAATAACATCTGCAAAAAACTCACACAACAACCATAGGATGAAATGAAGTCTAACAAAAGTTACATTTTTTATATATTTTTTATATATGTTTAAAACGGGCGTGAATATGAAATAGTGAGCCACCATTTCAAACAAGACTCTGTACCACCCCTATATACAACTAGTATACAGCCAGTATTCACAGGGTGGCTGCAATATGACTGCCATCTACACCTAAAAGCACTGGTATCCTGCCAATTTAAACATAGAAGCCTGCACCTAACCAAATACACAAAGCAAGCAACACAAAGATCTAACCGACAAAATGAATATCCTATAGCAACCAAAAGAAAACACACCCCTAGTATCACAAAATGTAACAACATTCAACAACAGGCAAGAAAAGTCTAGAGTATATAAGAATATAGTTTCATAGTTTAATGACTTTTGGGTGCAAGCTAAACCCTAACTTACTATTGCATGTCTCATTTATTGCCCCTTTCATTCCCGTCACTCATTGCAAAGATACAGCAATGTACCCATCGGTAGCTCCACACAGTGATACAAAAATACATATATGTACAGCGGCAATTTATGTGCTACTGGAACGGTCTTTAAAGCAGCAATTACTGTGATAGTTACACGCAGCATTCACGTAAACTACATCAAATCTATAGAAACATAGAAAGTGACGGCAGATAAGAGCCACATGGCCATCCATTATGCGTAAAAGAATAACATTCAGATGAATGTATATACAGGTGTGTATTATATGTAAATATCCTTCATGAAAATAACACTTCTATGTGATATCGCTGCTGTAATAAATTGCAGAGTAGAAGGTATTAGCTTTTCATATTTGATTATTAAAGACATAATAACTTATTATACTCCAGCAATTACTCCAGAGAAAGAGAGGGACATGGATGCAATATTGTCCCAGTTTGGGGGAGGGAAAGGCAGAGATTATGGTGGCAGAACCTGTTTATCTACTAATTATATTTTTATCACACAGTATAAAGTAAATATGATGAATGAAAATGGGATATGCCCGTGATATCTTAGGGCTAGTTGCTGTTGAGCAAGCATTGCTAGAGGCTATGGTGCTGTGTACACACTGTGTAATGCTGCATGCTGAGGATAACACCCTTTGGTAACCTGTTTACTTTCAGCAGAAACAAGGATCTCAACAGTTCTCCTGGTTTGGAAATACAATATTAATCTCTGACTGTTCCGATGTTAGACCACAAACACCAGCAGGTTCTCACATGGATTCCCTCCAGAAGGTGAGAGTTGGGATGTGGTGCCACATTGCTAGTGTTACTTAGAAGCGCAATGTAACAACAACACCCCCACCCCCCTGCCTCCCAAAACTTGTATTTGACACTTTGCCGTTTTGCCAAAGTTTTGAAAAAAAAAAAATTACGGTTTTTGGATCCGTGTTCTAAGTCCTATTTTCCCTTGCATGTATGCCCCAATCCTTATATTCCTCCTGTATACCCAAGGTCTTCCTATTTCCCCTTGTATGCCCACTGTGCTCATATTTATCCCTTTATACCCCTTTATATGGAAGGTAATAGGATAGGTAAAGGGGAAGTAATAGGATAAATATGTAATCAGTATATAATAATCCACACATACATGTAGTGATGTGAATCATCCGGCAGCTAATGCCTGTGTATTGGTGCCTGTGCAAACAGTAGACTGGATCCAGGCCTCTGCGATGCCCTCCAAGTTGTAAATGCCGCTAATGTAACATCATGCCATGTCAGTGTCACACTGTGTGGTTGCACACAGAGTTCTAAGCACTCTGTATGTACCGCTGTCCAGAATAATCATGGATGGATGGTAACCCTACTTCAAACACCCCTTTATCATACCTACCAACATTTGCCGGGAAGAGAGCGAGACACACATGTGGCGGCCCATCTCCGCCCAGCCCTGTCCCAGCTTAGCCCCGCCCCTCCCCTGCACGCCCAAACCCCGCCCACCCATGGCAAAGTCTCGCCCCCTTTTCGGGCCGCGATCATCTGCGATCATGGCAAAACAAAAAAAAACTAACTTTCCCGCCAGTTTGTCCCCATGGCATAGCGGGACAAACTGGTAGGAGAGAGGGACAGCGGGACAGTCCCCCAAAAGCAGGACTGTCCCGCTAAAATCGGGACAGTTGGGGGGTATGCCTTATTATGCCAGGCTCTGCTAAGACGTACCATCCATGACGTACAGTGTACAGTGTATTGTAATTGTGCTTACTGATGTGTATTTAATGTATATGTACTAAATGATGTATGTCTTAATAGAACAGCGGTACTTCATCATCTTTGCGGCCCCTGCTACGTAACGTGCTTAAGTCCTTATTCACAAATAGCGTTATGTCTTCCGGCGTCTTGCCTGTCGCCAGTGGAGAAAGAAGTTAATGTCACTGCACCTTCCCGGTACTGGGGGGGATACCGTGTCACTCCTTGGAGACTTGCTTTGAGGTCGCCTCCTTGGTCTCCAGCATCCCTCCCTGCTCACCCAGTATCTCCTAAAGTTCAGTGGGGGCAAACTGCCTTACTGAGGGAACTCCGCCACCTCAGTGTGTGGACTGCAAGGAGCTGGGTCTCCCTGGGGGTCGCTTTTCCGCACGTGGGGCTCAGGCCAGGCTGAGGTAGCCTGGCTGAGTGTCGGAGGTTTCATCCGGGCTCAGGTGGAGCGCTTTGGATGATGGAGCACCTTGGGGAGCATCTTTTCCGCACTCGCGTTGTACCACCTCCCGCACACAGGAAAATGCGTAAGTAGCGTAGGGAACACAGCGTGAATAGCGCAAGAAGCAAGGGGGCCGCAAACATGAGGAAGTACTTGAACAGCTAATGGATGGTACATACAGGATTCATTAAAGATATCTAATGGTGAAGAAACAGATAATCTTACTAAATGAAAAGTGTCAGGTGGTCCGGCACTTCTTATAACACTGCTGCCATAGGCAAACGCGGGGTTATTGCTGTATTATATGCGGGTTATATATTAAGTATTTGGAGCTGGCACACTGTATAAAGTAAATTAGAGGTCTGAGATGGCATTGTACAATGTGTGTGGCATATGAAGATTTAGAAGTGACACGTAATATACATTATATAGTCCCATAGTCATTCAGCAGCAGCTCCACATACACTCACTGCCTCCTCCAGAGTAGCGTCTCCTCCAGCATAGCACATCCAAACCCTGAACCCAGATTGACATCTCATCGGACCAATCCAATACCATATGACCCATCTCTGACAGAATGGCATCCAATCAATACTGTCTGTCTCACAAGTGTGGTTGCACTGTACTAGCAGTTGCTTCCTGGCTGCTGTGATCTTGTCGGAGATGAGTGCAGAGTTAAAGGGACGGACCGTCATTTTTTCAGCTTCATTCCTGGACAATATATAGTCTGGGAAATGCCATCCCTCCGGACCCAATTCCCAGACTGTCAGGATCATTCCCGCATGGGTGGTAACCCTAGATGTTGCCCATAGCAACCAAGCAGATCTCATTCTCATGTTTCATTTTACATACTCTATGTGAGCTTGGATACGAATGTTTGCTATGGGCAACATCCCCACTTTTCAATCTCCCTGCAGTCTCCCTGCTTAGTGAATTTATGCCATAATGTTAATCTGCATGCATGAGACCAGTGATCAATTTAAGCAGCTGTCCCTATAACCCAAGAAGGAATAGGAACTGGGACATACAAATACACTGGGTGAAACAGAGACCACGAGGGGAGAATATTAGCTAAACGGGATGACAAATAATTACCCACCTTACATATTTTTATAGATAATAACAATAGTAATGTCACTGACCAAATACAAACCCATCCCATCCTTATTAATTCTTATACTCATTTGTCTTGGTAATTGTAGCAAGAAAAGAGGCGCAAGCTCAGCATTAAGCTCCTGGAACTCTTGGAGAACCTTATTGTACTGCAGTGTATATTGTCATTTCTGCTATTAGGTACGTATAATAAGTAGCTAATCCAATTCATCTAGATTGGGTCACCTTTACATATTGCTTAAATGTATATATGTACTGTATCCTGAATGTCGCAATCGCGTATACGCACACAACAGACTTTCCCCTGGGAGCCAGACTTCTGTGATAGAACCTGTGCAAGGTGGGAGGTCGTATGCCCTGGGGCGCCCACACACAGAGCAGTTACTAAGGACACACACACATACAAGGAGCAGTAATGGTGTCTGGAAACGTGGATGGGACTAAAGTGGAGATTGGGCAGAAATAGAGGCTGGACACATATACAAGGGGCAGAAATAGAGGCTG
>JABWIB010001324.1:45476-60864 GCA_016617825.1 Platyplectrum ornatum | reverse complement strand
AATAGAGGCTGGACACATATACAAGGGGCAGAAATAGAGGCTGGACACATATAACGTAATACATCCGTATATTTATGAGGCCCCCACAGTTTAGTTGCCCAGAGGCCCCTGCAAACCTTTGTCCAGCCCTGCATTTATTAAGCATAGTACAATTTAAATACCTACTTTTCAGAACTTGGAGTCATTCCTGTGTGTAAATCTCTATGCACAGCAGAAGTGAAGGTCTAAAAAAGGTCTAAATACAGTCCTATGTTACTAAATTTACCTCAATATAGAGGAGCAGATGAGCTGTGTTTTTCGGTGTTGACTGTAATTATTCCTTATGCAAAACATAAATTAATATTCACCTATGAATCAAGTGTTTCATACTGAAGTGTCATTCTACTCATGTTCAGTCACAGCGATGCAGACGCCTATAGTTTAGCACATAGGTAACACTGTGTCTGGAAACTGCAGTAAAAACTGTCATTAATGATTATACAAAGCAGCTTAAGTTCCAGTTTATAGAATTGGTATTGCAACCTTTTGTTCATCTCACTTCTATTGGACTTCTACTCAGGTCCGGTGTGTGCCCTCCTTACCACCTGGCTGGTGTACAGCTACCTCTGGCCCCTGTTTGTCATCTACAGCATCTGGCTGATCTCTGATTGGAAAACACCAGAGAGAGGTTAGTAATAGTAGTTAGTAAATAGCATGTTGCAGAATTACCGTCATTAGTGGGGCACTTAGGACAGGGGGACCCTCAGTCTATCGGATGGTAATCATCTTCCCCCCACTCCAATACCCCACTGCAGTGGGGCTCCTGAGTGGCCGCTACCCGTGGTAGTGGGGAATAGGAGTTGGGGGTGGTTAACAGTTCTTCCATAGGACTCCTACTAATTTCTATGCCTAGGGACCCGTCAAAGCCTAGGGCGCTCTGTGTCTCCCTGACTGTGTGTCTCTGCAAGAATAAATGTTTTTAATACAATTTATTTTATTTGTATTTATTTATTTTTAAAGCACATTTATTGCCTTTTAGAAAGAATAACAAGCATACAATTTACCAATTTATTACATTTTTTTACCCCCAAAAATGTATATTCAAAATGTCTGGCCAAAATGCTAAAATGTATAAAAGTTTTTTTCATGAAATGTTGTTACATTAAAATGAAGAACACTAATATTTGGAGCAATGTCATGTTCACTGCAGCCATCATGCTTTATAGTGTCATAGAACATCCTCGTCTGATTGTAGTGTGTACCCAGCTGAAGATTTCCAAATGGTTCATTACTGTTCACCTATAGCCTGCAGGTGTCACTAAAGCTATTGCTATGCTTGTAATATTTGTCTGTTTAGCTACAATTAATCTGTCTATATATGCTTTAAGGGTGCGTGTTTTATATACAGTTGTTTTGGTTTGATTTCTTATTTACTTGTGAATATAATTAGTGGTAAAATTGTAATTTTACAAGTGCCAGTACGAGGAACATAGAAAATTATAAAAGTGAATGGATTTATAATTTTCATAGAAAGCAGTGGGAGAAGTGCTGTTATGGCAAACCCCCATATACACCCCCACTTCCAGCCCTAATTATAATTAATGATAGTGACAGCAATGATAGCTTTGGTCATATATATTATAATCCAGCACAAATACTATTTGTAGTATCTCTAGCTCTCTAGTATCTGAACACAGACGGAGAGTTGCGCCTATCTTAGTGTATGCTCAGTACTAATTTATGCTGCACTTATGCCTAAAAAACAGACGTGTACACAGCTCTGGATCAGCTCCCAGATGTGCACATGCGGTCATGGCTAACTCAAGGCAGGGGTATAAACTCTTCTCTGGAGCCTGTACTAGCTGTACTCACTGATCCCATGGTAGTTACATAC
The DNA here is from genome assembly GCA_016617825.1 of Platyplectrum ornatum. Lineage (NCBI taxonomy): Eukaryota > Metazoa > Chordata > Amphibia > Anura > Limnodynastidae > Platyplectrum > Platyplectrum ornatum. Next base: position 58,991 of record JABWIB010001324.1, on the reverse strand, counting down.
CTCCCAGCTCTCTTTCCTACCAGTTTGTCCTCATAGCCACTGCGACGTGATGACGTAACGATGTATTGTGGGTTTTTTCTTTTTTTTTCACCATTTACCCATTTTTTTTTTTATTATTATTTATTTTTTTGTCCTGCCACGCTGCCGCCCTCCCGGCTGGCCGCCCTAGGTGCCAGCCTGACTGCCCAATAGGCGGCCAGCCGGACCTGGTTACACCACTGAGTGCAACAGTGGCATTTACAAAGCAGACAGTGTGCAGCAGCCGTGTATGTTTGTACTGTACAAGTGTTCTGCACATGAAATGTGCTTTTTCCAGGTAGAGGACAGTGCTGGTCACCCGCATCCTGATACCTAAAAAAAAACAATCATTAAATCCCTGCAGACAAAATGGAAAAATAATCTTTATATTTAAGGTTACCTAAAAAATGTCAAATTCTTTATATTAGAGCTTCATGAAATTCTTGTATTTAAATGTCTCACATCCCACAGAGGTCCTTTGCTTTTACGATTTTGCCTACATACCTGTGGTCTTAAAGGTGGCAACCAGAGGACCTTTTTTTAAGCTCTGGATAGGATTTAAAATGTTCTCACACATTTAGAATTTATAGAGGGCATGTCCTCAAATCAATGCTTTCTGTTATGTCGCAAGATTGGTACACTTTCCCTTGTTTAGCATGTAAATAAGAGCAGGCAGTCCAGCAAAAAAAAGAAAATGTAAACCCATAGATCCTAGGTTTCTGACCACTAACTACACTGTGGGGTATATTTACTAAGCAGGAAATTTGCTGGGGAATTGAAAAGTGGGGAAGTTGCCCATAGCAACCAATCAGATTTGAGCTCTCAGTTTCATTTTACATACTGGAGAATTTAAGCTCGAATCTGATTGGTTGCTATGGGCAACTTCTCCACTTTTCAATTCCCCAGCAAATTCCCTGCTTAGTAAATATACTCCTGTGTGTGTACATATATATATGTACAGGTAATGTGCAGTTAATGTGCACATTACCTGTTGGACTCCAGTTAAAATGCAGGAGATCGAGTACCCGAAGCAAAAACCGATGCCCCGTCTCAATCTTTGGATCTGTGGGTCTCGGGGCAAAACAGTGGAGGGTGGCCTTTTTACGAGCTCGGTACTGAAACAAGCTTTTCAATAAACGATCAGTACTTAAACGATCAGTGGGGATATTGCCCATAGCAACCAATCAGATTCGAGCTAACATTCTCCAGTATGTAAAATGAGAGCTCGAATCTGATTGGTTGCAATGGGCAACATCCCCACTTTTCAATTCCCCAGCAAAATCCCTGCTTAGTGAATTTAGGCCTTGATGTCTTTGTGGAGATAGGGGCTCTAGAAATGAACACAGTATCCCAGACGAGGTCCGTAACGACGCCCTGTAGAGCGGCATTACTACTTCTCTCTTAGGAGGCAAAATAACAATAAATGCAGTATGTTATGTAAAACAAACATCCATGTTTCCATCAGAACTCTTTTGACATATGTTCATTTGCGATTTATAGGTCATTTATAATTCACAATACCAATAAGACACACAAAATGTTTTGAGTGATGTCTTGGGTGATGCAAAATTACTTCTTCACGACTTTGCACAGGATGATGGGAGCGATGTACATTGCGGGATTATTTATTAGCAATTGATGACGACCGGCAAATGAGATTAAAAACGCCCCTCATTTACCAGGTTTAAGAAAGAAAATGTGTACAAACTAGATTTCCTAATCATCTGTTCTAGACGCTTGTACAAGTATTTTTTCTTTATGTTACTGTGACTGAGCAGCATAATATATGATGTAAACAAAACATGGCTTTCAGGGTGTAGCTGTGCTTAGCTTTAAAATCAGAGATAAATTCATTTTCACAATATATATATAAATAAGCACATCGGTCCGGATCCAGACGTTTACAAAACAGTAGCATTTCACTCACAAGGAGCAGAAAACGATCGCCGGCACGCGCTCTTGTTCGATCTATTGACTCCGTCAAACTCATTTCTGGGTCTTCTCTGCATTTTAACCTAGGTAATGTGAGAAATGGACAAAGTTTTCTGCACTTCAACAGATCGTCCCAGTAATTGTGCACATTAACACATTTCTGCACTTTAACTGTAAAAATATATACCGTATATGCCGGCGTATAAGACGACTGGGTGTATAAGACGACCCCCCAACATTTCCACTCAAAATATAGAGTTTGTAATGATCCCCTGCTGTATGATCCCCATGCTGTATGATCCCCTGCTGTATGATCCCTTGCTGTATGATCCCCTGCTGTATGATCCGCTGCTGTATGATCCCCTGCTGTATGATCCCCTGCTGTATGATCCCCTGTTGCACTGACATTTTGCTGAAGTCTCCTGGAGAGGAGGGGGGAGGATGTGTCTGAGAGTTCATTCTGTCACTGCACTCTGGGTCACAGGGTATCTCTGAGGTAATAAACATCTAATGCTCTATAGATAACCACCATAGGACCATGTATACAGCTAGTGGTTATCTATGGAGCATTGGATGTTTCATACCACAGAGAAAGATACCCGGCGTATAAGACGACCCCCCCACTTGGAGGCATGTTTTTCGGAGCTGAAAAGTAGTCTTATACGCCAGCAAATACAGTATATATCAAAGAGAATCCCCAGCACTTATGCCATTGGCCAATGACTAACTATGCTACCGTACTTTATATTTAAAATAAATGGCAGAAATGTTGGTCACATACGCTTACAAGCACATGTTCAAACCACCAGCCACTTACATGGCTTTTCTGTTATTGCGGCCCTAACTCTAAATCTATCAGAGCCCAATTTTGGGACACATACCATGTATTACCAAACCAAGTGCAAGACACCTGGAGAAACTCCCCATAACAGCTGATGAGAGGCAGTGGGGTCTCAGAGAAGCTATTTGGGAAACGTTATGGGGAGTTTCTCAAGGTGTCTTTCAAAGGTGGACTCTTGGTCTGTGCAAGCTACTCCACCATTTTCCTTTCACTTACCTCCTTCCTGCATGTTCCTCTCCCTGTGGCTCTGCATCTTTCTTCTCCTCTGATGCTTGTCATTAAACAAAAAGAAAATCAGAAGTACTCCAGCTCCCCCACGGTAATGCCAGCGTTTACTGGCGAGCCTCAGCAGCGCTCATNACACTGAGCTCCTGAAATTTCACATAGAGCCTTTACTAATGACAAGTGCTCCATATGAATGACAATTTACTGACAAACTTCACTTTTATACTTAGGTGCAGCTTGTCAATGAATGTGCATTCCAATATGAAGGTGATTTGTCAGTGTCAATTGTATAATTACTATTATAAATGATTAATATTGTACATATTATTATTCAATTGACAGGTACGCCTCATTTAATGACAAGCCGCAGTGCTCCTTCAAGTATGAATGAAGTGACAACATACAATAAGACAGATATTATCCATGATTTCCTTCTGCATGAAGGGCAGATAATGTGACATGACAAGGTCGCAGTCTCAGGTAGCAGGTGCCATGCTAGGTTCAGGGCCGGCGCTACCATTAGGCATTTGCATAGAGTGCTATGCCTGGGGAGGGGGGGGCAGAAAAAGCACCACTTCTTTTACATGCTGGGTTATATCATAATAATTAGCCAGCCTGGGAGCGCATCTGCCACTCCTCTATATCTCACCTAGGGTGCCCAGAGGCCTAGCACCGGCCCTGGCTAGATGTATTACACTTAAAATAAAATATCTGTCTTTTAACGTACATTGTCCCTTTTGCCGTGTATTCTTGTATCTTTTTAATACTTAGATACGGGGTACAGTTAATACTGTCTGACTGACTGTCTGCTCCAAGTAAACATAACCTGTATTTCTGTGTTTACGGTAAAAGCATGACTCACAGGTATAGTTAGCTGGCACATAAATAAATTCTTTGGACACTTTGTCGGATCTAAACTTGCCACATGCAGAGCAGTCTTGCTGACCTCGATGATCTACATCATAAAGTGTTTATTCAATGCAATCATTGTATTTTAAATAACTACCTTTTAATACTGCAAAGCCTAGGAGGCAGACTACACGGTCAGTATTGTTATATGTAACATAATTGGGGGTTGGCTTTTAGTTTCTCCCACTTGGGAGAAACCAAGAGTTGGCCTCATAAGGGGGTACCAAAGCATTTACTATGAATGAGAGGGCGTGACATCATTAAGCCTGACGATTTATAGTATTGATTGAGACTGGAGGCAGTGATTTCATGTAAATGTCTCAGCCCAGGAAATTCTGACTCTCCCGGGATACCAGAAGTGCAGAAATTCGGATATCTATATTTATAAGTAAATATCCAGTTGCATGCTCTTATACAATTTAGAACACATAAGTATCAGTGTTTGTCTCTCTTATGCCTCAGTGATGTTACTATGAGGGCTGCCTTCCCTTTATGTTGCAGACAGGTACCATGTTCTCCATAATGAATTACATTCTGCAGATGCTTCCATTACGTTATGGACTTTATCTAGTGTGGTTTTGGTTTAACCATTATTGCCATGTATTGCCATGTATTGCAGGCGGCAGAAGATCGATCTGGATGAGTAGGTGGAGAATCTGGAACTATTTAAGGGATTATTTCCCTATAAAGGTGGGTGGGGAAAGTAGGAGTGAGGTCTTCCTGGTAAATGTGTATAAGAAGTTTTCGTGTCTCCTGAAAGATTAGAAAAACAATTATGAAATCTGTGTTTTTTCTCAAAAGTAAACCTATAATTAGACATTATCACAACTTCCCTATAATATAACACTGTAACCCTGTGGTGTTGTAAAGTCAGTGTATCTGATATGTAATACTCTGCATGCACAGCCTGATGCCCAGGTTATAGATCCATGCACCTGGATGATTTTGCAAGCACATGTAGATGCATATAAGGGGTCATGCAAGATGCTGCCATGTATATTTAACACTAGGTTTACTGGTAGCGCTAGACACACCCATGGGTGGTGCTAGTCCCATTATACACACCCCTGGAGGAGCAAAACATGCGCCTTTTGGTGCAGAGCCTTGATGATGCCATCACAATCTACCTGACATTCATATGCAAAAGTTGACATCCATATGTAAAGGTCATAACCATCACCATGTATTATGTATAACACCCATGGTATAGTTTATAAGGCAATCACTGCTGTCTTTATTACATTGGGAAACATTTGCATTCCAATAATTAGAGTTCAGGAGGACTCAGCCAAGCCCTCATTGTACGATTACCATACCCATGTCCATGTCCACCCACCATCTCATACAAGACTGAATTGCATAGGCAATGCATTAACAGACAAGAGTACAAACTCATAGGGGATTTATCTACTTGGCGTACTTAAATCACCTATTGTTACTAGGTCTGGATCTGGCCCATTCTTCTTAGTTTTAATGGTTGCTCGACATGTTTTGTAAAATATTCACAGTATAATACTTTTAAAATATTTATATAATTAAGTATTTAACAGGCTGATAACTGATATATAGCCAGTAACTTGCTGTACCTCTATGCAGTTCAGCTTCCCCTTTCTTCAATGCTTCTCTTCCTCTCTGTGAATACTTTTTGACCTTTTAGATAATAACTGGAAATGAAAAAACAAATAGGGCAACAGTGTAATCATCCTTCCTGTATAGAGAGTATACATTGCAGCAGCAGCTCACTTCTGAGTATATGCCTTCAGTGCTGCTAGTAATCCAGCCTGTAGCGTCTAGTTTATTGAATGATGCCTTATGATCATGAAAATATGCCCCGTGTGTAGTCAATAAGAGGTGGTGGAGTGTCCGGTTGTCTGATACAGACAGAAGACAAGAACATTTCATTTATTTCATTGCTTCAGATGGTCATAAGAAGAGCACGAGGGAAAGTGGAAATGCATTGACTCTCTTCTGTTTTCTCTTCCAGCTCCATAAAGCTGCAGAGCTAGATCCGAATCACAACTACATCTTCGGATACCATCCTCATGGCATCATGAGCTTGGGAGCATTCTGTAATTTCGGCACAGATAGTACAGGATTTTCCCACATGTTTCCCAATGTAAAGCCACATTTAACCACATTATCTGGAAATTTTAAGGTGCCTTTATACCGAGATTACCTATTGGCAGCAGGTAAATAAATTATGCAAGATTCCCTTCAACAAATATCTTTTTATCTTTTAATGGTTATATAGCTAGTACATATAGTCATAACCTCAGAAGCAATGTCTGTATAGTTTTACAGAAGGCTAGAGATTATGATAAATAAGGATCAAGACTTCTGATGTTGGTGGCGATATATATTGAATCCCTGTGTATGAAACCTTTCATGCAAGCACATTGCACACTAGACCCCAACTTAACAAAAGTGGGGCCCTACCTGAATCGCATACAATTTATATAGGGAAGAGTGGCAAATGCAGGGGGAAGGGGGTCCTAGTTTCCCAGAAACCCCTGTCAATGTAGCTGTATTATATGTGGGTTATGTTAATCATTTGGACTGGCACGTTGAATAAAGTAAATTACAGGGGAGAGATGACACTCTATAATATATGTATGGTATATTAGGATTTATACAATATAGTGTGCCATTTCCCTTAATCTATCCTATATATATATATATATATATATATATATATATATATATTAATGCAGTATATTCCTTTATACAATGTGTTTATTCCAGGTCTGTATATTATGAGATTGGGGATGCTCACTATATAAAGTACATATTAAGTATAACAAGAATAAGGGAATAGAACATAATATAATATATGCTCTGGAGATGGTACACAATGTACTGTATATCCAAATATAACCCATATCCAGTATATTATAATATGTTTCATTACCTGACACCTAATATGTACCATGTATAGAGCACCATATCCACAGCTCTAGTATAACCTTTACAAGCATTTGGAAACCCCCCTTTAAAAATCCTGGGTATTAATGATGAAGTATATGAAATTTATTGTGCTGCTAACTATTGTTCTTGTTGTTTCTACAACTATTTTGATTATTAGCCTAGAGATACATGTCAGGGACAAACAAGGTTGTGAACATATGTGAATCATGGCTTACGGACATTTAAAATGTCCACAGTGCTATTCAAAACATTATAGCAAAATAGTACAAAATATATAACAAGTAGAAAACATATTAATATACACTAACAAGATATAAAATGAGGGGAGGTACAGAGGGGATGTGCAGATTAGTGAGGGGACAGAACACAGAAACACTGAAAGGATTGATCACATAAAACTGATAAGAGATGCAAAGACCAAGGACTAGGTGGAGCACATTATTATGGTGTGTATAGACTGAGTACGTGGGAGAACATTATTCAATCTATAGGTGGTTCATTTCTTCAGAGGAGAAACTACCAGGTGTAACCACTTCTTTGGGTTCACTGTTCCAGGAATGTGTTCTGTGACCCACTCGTCAATAGACTACCTTTTGTCCGGCCATGGCACTGGTAATGCTGTAATAATCGTTGTGGGTGGAGCAGCGGAGGCTCTGAACTGCTCCAATAACAAGCATATACTAACCTTAAGGAAACGAAAGGGGTTTGTCAGGAAAGCCCTTGCTAGCGGGTGAGTATTATGTGGGTATTTATTAAGTAGGATTTGGAATGGGAGGTCAACTCTTAACCTTAGCATGCCCTACGTATGTGTTCTGCATGTAAAATAACTAAGTAAACACATTTGCATGGCCAGCATTGTACAACAACTGGATTTGTCCAAATGTAAATATAAGATTTAGCTTGGTTTCAATCAAATGACTGTGTGCGTGCAAATGAACGTTATTTCTATTGCGGCTACTAAATGTTATGCCTAATTGACATCATTGTGAAAAGTACTTAAAGGGAAAGTCTCTTTTATTGTTTTTGTTGAATTGCTGTAACCGGTTGCTATTGGCATCATCTCCACTCTACCTCTTCAGAAACGCCAATGCTAAGGGATTAAACTAAAATGTGTCAAGTAATTCTTTATGATATGATTGCAGGGCTGAGCTCAGCTAGGGAACCAGACTTGTGATCAAATGAACTTCTGAAGCAAAATATTTAGATTTAGACTGCAATATTCAGAAACGAATTTATAATATCACGTAACATCTTTCAAACATTTATTTAATAGAAAATAGTGCACATAGTTTAGGGCCGCCATTTGACTCTTGTTATGAATGTTTTCTACAGTGCATATTTGGTTCCTGTGTATTCATTTGGGGAGAATGAGGTATTTCATCAGTATCACTTCCAACCTGGGAGCTGGAAAAGGAACCTCCAAGAGTCATTCCAGCAGTGGGTTGGTTTTGCTCCCTGTATCTTTTTTGGACAGGGATTCTTCTCCAGTACCTCCAAAGGAATAATGCCCATACGAAAGGCCATCAACACCGTGGGTTAGTACCACCTCATCACAGCTCTGGTGTGGTGCCATTTACATGATTGAATGTAGACATTGCACATAGTAATTGCTCAATTATGATTGCTGAGATATAGAGTTTTTATATAGTTGTTAATTACACCGTTGCTTATACAGCACACCCACTAAAACAATTATATGGGTGTCTATTACAGTATGCACTCCACCTACACTCCCTTGTTTCTACTTTCCCTGTCCTAGTTTGATCCCAGCTGTGAACCTACCCTTAACCTAACCATAGCTGCATATGATCAGTGTTAATGGAATTAAATAGGAAGGTTTAGAATGTGGCCAAAGATTCTTCTTAATCCTTTTATGATATTCATTAATTTGTGATTTATGATATTGCCGTAATGACAGAGCATAATTAATTTCAGGAAATGCAAATTTAACATGATTAAATAGCTATTACACATATTCAAGATAAACACACTTATTCACCTTGTTCTTTGACCTGAAGTAAGAAGTGTGACTAGTAACAGCAATCATATACTGTATGTCGACATAAAAAAGCTTTTTCAATATAGGCCCAATGCTTTTATGTAATATATAAATAATAAATGTTATAATAATTGCAAGCATTGGACCAGATTAAGACTCCTGTATGTTTGGCTGCTTAAACTAGTATGCTGGTTATGCTTCGCTATGCAATCTGAACGATCCTTATTCCGTGTGGGAATCCTTTATAGTAAATTGTGGATTCCTTACTCAGAATCCTCCTTTCCATATGAGCCAGGTGGGTGCGGAAAGTTAAGGCAAAGTTCGGTTATGGCGTAGGGGAATCTGGATCTGGTACATTCTGTTTGTTAGTCCAGTCTTTAATATACTGCACTGGTCTTTCTATTCTACCCCCTTTCATCCCTGAATCACGAGGTCTTGTTTTAGGGACAGCTTTATCCATGAATTTGCTTTGAAATGCATATAATTCTCCAATAAATATGTCTTGTATAATAGGGTCAACTCATAAGAGCATGAATATCCAGTTACATTCCCCCTATTGGTAATAGTGTAACAGTTACTCATTACATAGATACTCTTTAGTCAATAATACTGTGTTCCATATAGAACATTGTGGTAATCAGCAGTGTAGGATCTGGAGACTGACCTTAAAACCACATTGCTTACCACGCATGGACAAGACATAGACCAACAACAATTATACCCCTTCTCCACAGAAAACCCTTTATATTCCTGGGCTTTTACCCTGGAATTTACCCAGGTAAAAAAAAACAGAGTGGAGTGGAGCAGAGTATTGTAACCTATGCTGCAGCATAATACTACTGTGTTATAAAGAGAAACCCGGGTCACTGCTGTTTCCACCACAGCGACCCCAAAAAAATCCTGGGTTTATTTCTTGGGACCCATTTCCACCAAAATGTGCATAAACAAGACATACGATGTAGTCATAGCTACAAATGAAAACACTTTGAGTAATGAGAAAACATGGTTCCATTTCTGTATAATAGGCTGTCTCATACTCATACTCATTGTGGAATTTTTAGTTTACCTATTTCTAACATATTACCATTATTTTAAAGACACAGCTATTTACTTTAACTACACATTATTCTTGAAGGTAGAATATGTAAAACACAATGTATGTATGTATGTATGTATGTGTGTATGTTTGTATCTTCATGTTCAGTTACAAAGCTTTCTCATTGTAGTGAATTCTTTCTTTCTTTTAAGTTGGGAAACCCATCCCTGTACCTAGGATGAAGAATCCTTCCGAGGAGCAGGTGGACGCATATCATGCTCTGTATGTTAGCTGTCTGCAGGAGCTATTTAATACTTACAAGGAGCGCTTTGGTCTACAGAAAAGTGACTCTTTGTTACTGGTATGAGGACTTGCCGAAATGAATCATTGGACCAAATGACAAAGCAATGAAAATGTTTTCCTCATTGTTACCTCCTTGAATGCTGAAGGCATCTGGCAGTACTGTTGTTTCAAAACAAATACTCAATGACAGTCCAGCCTGAATGGAGCAAGGAATATTATTATTATGTCCTTTGTCCATTGGAGAAACAAAGGGAGAAATCGTGAGAAAATGGTTTTAAAGCTTTTAGTGTACAAGTATTTCACCGGACTAATGATTAACAGTCAGGTCTTCCAGGGATGGCAAGTAAATAATCGGTGTAACAATTCTACTGCCAATCGACAATTGTTATATAATCAGTCCTAACAGAGAGAACGAATGTCCTGTACTCATTTTACTGTTTACACTTTTCTAATAGGACCAATTGTCAAATAAAATGGTTTAGTAGGGGAAACCTGTGACTGGTCACTCGTCCTTCTTGTGCGGAGAAAATAAACTAATTCATATTCTACTTTTTCTACTCTACCATAAAACTGCAGTAACCGCTGCCCCCGCTCGTGCGATTGGATGTCACCAAAGGGGTGGGGCTTGATGAAGTTTTGCAGTGAGCTCACCATAGATGTTGCTATAAAAGCAGGTATAGCCAGACAGGTGATGCAGCTGCCGCTTTCATAGTACATACTAAGCTCCATGGCATATTGTATTGTATAGACAGTTGCACAAAATGTGTGATAGTACTTAATTCTAGTTGGGACATAAGTACTATAATTACATTGAGTCCTCAGTGATCAATTGGAAAAAGTGACAGAAAAACCGCAGAAAAAGGAACTGAGGCTGGAGGAATTTCGTTTTAAAGACTGGGAATCTGTAGACCACAGTTCACAAGGCTCCGAGTCTTTTGTGTTGCAGCAAAAACCAGAGCTGCTGCCCCAGAAAGTGTGACAAGAGCAGGGACACTCAATCATCTGCCATGCATATGTAGTTAATGTTTGCCAGATCAGCAGTCACTGGAGTGGGGGGGAATACTGACATTGTCCCAGAAGGATGCACATTGACCTCGGTCAGAAACTTGGGCCTGTCCAGGAACTCTTAAGATACTTCTGTATTAAGATGAGTTTACAGACTAGTAGTCCTAATACTTACTAAGGTACTATGTACACATTGGAGAACATATGCGACTATACTGCGACTAATTATCCTGCAACAAGTCCTATTATGCAGATATCGATCCAGCTACCATTTCCCTTCTGTATACATCCTATAAAAACATTTTCACCTATCTTCATCTGCCTGCCTCCGCTGTGGTGTGTTCTGTATAGTATATGACAATGGGATGATATCAGGGCCTACATTTACTAAGCTGCAGAATTGGAAAAGTGGGGATGTTGCCAATATATTTAGGCCCAGGACACAGAAACAAACAGGAAAAATGCCTCAGCATATGACCAGTAACAAACTATACTTATATTATATATATATTTGTAACAAACTATACTTATATTATATATATTACTTTGGGACTCTTATTGTTTAGAGTTGGATGTTTCTACAATTTGTTTAAGAGACAAGGCCAGATTTAATCCTCTGCAAATATGGAAAAAAGCGCAGCCTGCACATTTCCCCGTCTCTTACAGTAATAAAAATTCACATTTTTTAACACGAGGCTCTATGAGCTACAAAGCCACAATGCTGTCTGCCCTATAGAAATTAATATGGCATGTCATAGAGGAATGCATCTGGCCCTATCTGTTAAACAAATTGCAGAGACATCCATCAATGTCAAGGCTTTTCTACTAGGAAGGTCCTAACTCGAGAGACCCAAAGTTGGGTCACATAGATTGTGTTTTTAAATTGAGAGCTAACACACAAAAGGCGCTATCCCTAGGAAAATCGCATCTATAGGCAAGCACTCCTTCTCAGATACTGCTAGCAAATAGAAATTCACAGAATGGTGGTTAATCAGTTAATCAAATACAGTCCTGTAATGCAGACATTGATCAGTTCAGTAGGAGGGCCACATACAATTTCATCTAGAAGTGCCGAGCTATTGGGATTTGTATTAGGAAAATTATCATTACCAATGCACCTCCTGTAGGTGAGTCCCTGTACACAGAATGTAGTAAGACAATCCTCCATGTAAAAGTGTGCAGTGCCCATATTGGGGAGTGGTCAGGTTCCCACAGTACACTAGAATCAGGAGCAAGAAATGTAGCATGAATTGGTTAAACAGCTGCTTAGAGCTTCCTCTGTGACTATGCTCATGGCCACATGACCCTTTGTAACGACACTCATACGTCTACGTTTGTATTTGAACAACAGGTAACTTTAAATATAATACGTAACCGAATGCTCTGTAGCTTTATTGTTCTGCAATGTCTCTCTAACCTGACTGATCTGGTTCATCTACATTGATTTGGCAGAATATCACTGGAAGAGGCGTAACCAGTCACCCTATTTTATTTGGACACAATATACTGTAAACTATAACTCTGTGCACAGTAATCTGTGTAACTTTATTTGCACAAAATCAGATATAGGATTGGTCACAAAAGCCCTTAGCTAATATGCACCACAATACACCATTAAACCTGTAATACAATACAGCAACCATCCTATTTAACAGCAACCATACTATTTAATGCCCATTATAGCAACTGATACCTCTTTTCCACCAAGAACCCAGGTTCAGGGTGGGTTTGTACCCTGCATTTTTCCCAGGTCAAAAAAAATACCCCTTTTCCACTGTAAGGTGAACCTGGGTTGCCACCATTTCCACTAAATGGAGTATTGTTACTTACTATGTTTTACAGGGAAACCCCTTTTCCACTGCAGCGACCCGGATAAAAACCCTGCATTAGTCCTAGGTAAAAACCTGGGTCACTTTACCCAGGTTTAATTTCTTGGGACCCTTTTCCACCAAAATAAACCTGGGTCTATGTGCATAAACCCGGGTTTTCTTTGTTAGTGGAAAAAGGGTATAAGCACACACAACTTTTTTTGTCTGCCTCCCGTCAGTGTGATAAAAAGGTGACAATGAGGTTGTTCTTCAGGAAGTTAAGAACCGTACCAAGTGGATCAGCGTGGACCGGCATATACCCGCCGCTGGGTTAATTCTGTATGTTTGAAAAGCAGTATATAACATATGGCTCGCGATTATGCAGATGTCAGACTTTACGCTATCTCAGGGTTTCCCACTTTTACAAATGAATATCAGGGAGATTGTGACAGCAATATCCAGTCTCTGTACAAAAAGGGCATGCCCTATGCAAATAAAGGCATACCTCCCAACT
>JABWIB010001324.1:32325-44432 GCA_016617825.1 Platyplectrum ornatum | reverse complement strand
GATAATGATATACTGTGGTTTGTGGATATACAGACATTTCTATGGGGTTGATGTTATATAATCTGCAGGGTGGAACCGGGANGACTGAAAATAAACTAATAAAAAGAACAGGGCTTAAATGTACCATACGGCGGGATTGGAAATGTGGGGATGTTCATAGCAACCAGTATGTGACAGCTAAAATCATCCAGGACAGTCCATTCCTAAATAACTTATTATTATATTAATACAATACAGCTCAATGTAAAACTAGTGGCTGCATACTGGAGTGTGCTGTTCTGTATAAAGCTGAAGAAGTCCTTTAAATGAACTGTATTCTGCTTTTGGTGTTTTTATGTATTTTGGAAGGTTTATTCCACATAATACTGTATGTAGATAAGAGTAAAATAGACAGAAAAATGTATAAATAAAACAATGTCCTGAGATAAATGAAACATTAAACACAAAACACATAAATAAACCATAAACATACTGCATAGAAATAACCTAAAATAGTGATCCTGAGCAGGACACCCAGGGCAAACAATGGCAGAATCATCCAATCCAGGAGCCTGCAGTAAGGATGTCAGGGCAGTGTGATGAAGAGGATGAAGAATGGAGGAAGTGACTGGGAAGAGATGTTTTTGAGCGCTCCTGGCATATAACACGTTTCAGTGTATAGAGCTTAGGTCAAAAGTGGGTTCCAATGAAATAAGTAAATAAGGCAGAAAACCTGTTACGCAACACAGCACAGATTTGCCTTCCCAGCGCTTCAGTGTTTATCCAGGTCTACACTAGACCCTATTTTGCCCTTACACCAAAATTCTGGATCAGCCCCAAAGAAAGAACTGGGAGCTGATCCACAGTTGCATTTACACTTTTAGGTTCAAGTGTGGTCCTGAGCAAAACCATGTTACAATGTGGGGGTGCATGTGAATTATAATCTTATTTCAGGGTTGCCGTCTTTTGAAAATGAATATTGGGGAGATTGTGATAGTACTATCAAAGTCTTGCACAAAAGGGGTGTGTCCATTGAATAACTCCACCCATGGGAGTGTCCGGTGAATAACTCCACCCATGGGAGTGTCCATTGAATAACTCCTCCCATGGTGTGTCTGTTGGTGCAAGGAAAACTTTTGCAAATATATATCAGGAAGATTGCTATAAAACTCTCAAGGTGCTACACCAAAGGGGTGTGTCCTGGGTCTACAAAGGGGTGTGTCCTGTAAGTAGCTCCACCCATCGGTGTGTCTAGCACTGCCTGGAAATCTATTATGCGTTAAAAAAGCAGCATAATAATTAATTGTTTATTTGTCAGTAAACACTTTTATATTAATTATTACTTGTGTATCTGTACAGAAATAGGACACAATTATACATTCTATCATCATAGCGCAATGTTTACCTGAGTCTGCATCAGGGAGATTTCCCAATGCTTCAGAGAGTCAGGGATATCACCAATGTTTCAGGGAGTCCCCCTGATATTCAGGGAGAGTTGGCAACCCTGCAGTAAGTTTCATTACATGGGTACAGTAAAGAAACATAATTAATAAGTGCAGCACAGAAATAATACTGCATTTGTACATAACATGAGAATGTGGCATGCTGGTGTGTTACATAAACACAAGTGCTCAGTGCACCTGCTGGAGTGGTGACTTTCCTAGCAACCAAAGACAAGCCATTTTCTGCAAGGTTACTGTGTTTAAAACAGTAAAGTAAATAGGTAAGTGGTTTCTATTGTATGAATTCATTTACCTTGGCAAAAATACAGGGACAGTGTTAATAAAGGTGGCTTTAAAAGGGTTAGCTTGTAATTTTCCTTGTGTGGCTATAACCATTAACAATTATTCTGGATTACATTGATTGCTATGCAAGGGAGAGTAACACCCTTATATTAAATAAGTTATAACATTCCAACGTCATGAAACAAGGTCAGAGAACTAGTGACATGAATGGTGGCAGTTGTTTGTGCACACCTTTTATATGGATCTGGATGCTCCTTTTGCAGACTCTGTACTGGAAGTCTTTCCAAGAGGGTGTACATAAGAGGGTGAAGGTATTTCAATTTTACAGTAAGGGCGTGTTAAGGACCGTATGACCTATACACACTTCTGGGTGATCCCTTACAAAAAATGTAAGGTAAGGTTCATGAATATGTGCAAGGGTGTGGTTTCCAGTAGCACATACTAAAGGCTGGACACAGAGCCATCAGATTCCTGCTGCAACATCTTAAATCAGGATCCAGCCTGCAGAGATTAAGGGCACACAAGTCATCTACATTGCATAGTTGCTTAAGGTCATAACTGTGAATGGCACAGACTGGTTGTATTCACTAATATGAATGATAGGTTAGATTCTATAACTGAACTTTACCATGCTAAGAAATGTTTATCTCTATATTAATACACTTCCTGGGCAGTGAGGGCCATATAAATAGCCTCTTCTAGAGAGATCCTGTAATTTACACGAGGCTGCAGAGAATCAGTACAAGTGTGAGCTGATACACGGCCTACTCCTACAATTACATGAACTAGTCTGTACAAATCTACTTATTTCCCAAACTGCAGTCAGGTTCACATAAGAGAGGTGGGTACCACTGCGTTATAGTGCTGCACACGCCCTCCCAGGCTGGCCAGATTACTTACATACCGACTTAAGTGGCAAACGCGGGGTGGGAGTTTCCAGTAGCATACTACATACATACAGTATAGTGTGTAGCATTCTCACATCCCTAATATACCCCATATATATTATAGTATATTTCTTCACAGAAACCCAATATATTCAACAGGGCTGGAAGTTGGGGTGAATACGGGGGTATGCCATACCTCCACTTCTCCAATATATACTTTATATAGTGTGTCTGCTCCACTCGCGCACTATAGTAAGTACATATTGTATATTTACTAAGCGGTGAGATTGAAATGTGGGGATGTTGCCCATAGCAACCAATCAGATTCAAGCTCTCAGTTTCATTTTACACAACTGAGAATGTGAACTTGTATCTGATTGGTTGCAT
This sequence comes from Platyplectrum ornatum, assembly GCA_016617825.1. Taxonomy (NCBI): domain Eukaryota; kingdom Metazoa; phylum Chordata; class Amphibia; order Anura; family Limnodynastidae; genus Platyplectrum; species Platyplectrum ornatum. The sequence continues at coordinate 41,434 of JABWIB010001324.1, read as the reverse complement.
TAGACAACATCCCCACTTTTCAATGTCACCGCTTAATAAATATACCACATTAAGTGTAAAGGGGGTAAGGAAATAGCACATATTGTAATATATATGGAGTATATTAGGGGTCTGGAGATGGCACACTCATGTAGACCTATATATATATATATATATATATATAAAATAATATGTTCCATTATCTGACCTATTACACCCAATATATAGTAAACACAACATGCATTACAAGCATATGGAAATGTAGTGTTTGCCACAGATGACTATGCAAAAACTATAGGAAGGTACAAATTTAAAAGTAAACTAATAATACCGTATTATGTGCTGGTAACACTGGATGTCAGTGTAGCTATCCTGAATCATTGGCGCTTTAATAAGAATTCTGATCTAAGTGATTTATGTCGCGGGATAATATCAGCAGCTGTCACTATGGTAACCCGGTAATGTAAACGTCCCCAGCTCCCAGGACATGAGGCCGGCATCCATAGTACTCTCATGAACGTGCCTCCATGCTCCTATTTCTGTCTGACCTCTAATAAACCCTGTCCCGCCCCGCCATGACATCGCACTCCCAGCCCCCACCAACGCGCCACTCCTCGGCAGCCAATCAGCGCCGCGCTATCATCTCCTCAATGACACTGGAGGAAGGATGGCGGGGGGAAGCTGGCCCGGCGTAAAGTGAGAGCCTTTGGTCACACCTCTGGTATGCCGGCCGCTGATTGGCTACTGGAGGCGTGGTCGCGACGTCACGGGCTGCTCTGCGTTTTCGCGGCGGTGACACCGGCTACGGCGAGCACTTTGTACGTGTGTCCTGTGCGTGTAACATCCATCAGCAGCCGGGGCTGCCGGTCCTCCCGTCACCGGGGTGAGTTATAGTGCGCGTCTCATCACATGGGGGGGAAGCAGTCACGTGTCCGCCAGCCGTGCCCGGCTGCTCATTGCTGTGTGATGCTCGTGACGTCTGCAGTACATTATAGACATGCGTTTATCGCCTCATTGTTCCTATGCACTATGCGTGCTTCGCATCCAGCGCTAGTAACCTGTGCTATAGATGGGGGTGTAGCGTATACTGTGTGCCTATAGACTATACACAGTGTGTGGTGTCACGCCTGCTAATCCCTGTGTGTGTGTGTGTGTGTGTGTGTGTGTATATATATATATATATATATATATATATGTATGTGTGTATATATATATATATATATATATATATATAATGTGTGTGGTTTAATCATTGTATATAGTCTGTTACTTGCTCTATACCAGGTCTCACTGGCCCATGTGTGTGTGGTCCCAGTGGTATTAATGGGGAGCTTTGCTGTGCCTATTGCACATATGCCAGCAGGACAAAAGCCTGGAGCTCACATGAGAAAAACAATGTATTAATTATGTATGGCCATCCAATGTGGAACATCATGTGCAGCCCTTTCCTGGCCTGTAATAAGGGTAGAAGCACACGTCTATTATGTAAACATCCTGGGTCTGGTCCAGAGTTGCTCCTGCACTTTTTTTTTTTAGGTGTAGATCTGAGCCAAACCATATTCCACATGAATGTTCATTCTATTGCCTGCAAATAACACACTGTGCTCGCGCACACAGGACAGGTAACCTGCACCGCTTCATGTTTAGTTTATCGTTTAGAGTTCAGCTGGGAAACTTCACGTTTCTACTCTAATTCAGGGCTACACTTGCACCTGTTTTACCCCTTGTGTTGTGAAGAAAAAGTGGGGGATCCCAGAGGTTGTTTCCTTGATCAATCTAATTGCAGCGGAAATATATTAGCAGATATTATGGAAGAGAATTAATTCATTCTCCTGAATTAACGCCGAGCAGTATCTTCTGTGCTTGTCACCTTCACACCTAAGGTCACTTCTGTTATATAGGACTGTTATATAGTATTCCATAAGGTTTTATCTTTATATTATAATAACTAAATATTAAATATTTTACAGCCTATCATACAAAGAGTAAGGGGTCTATTTACTATTTTAAGTTGTATTAATCATATTTTCCAAACAAATATATGATGACATCTGCTGCACAGTGATTAGTGACTGGTGTAATGGGAAAGCCAGGTGCCTTTATGGTGCGGGTTCACCCTTATCCACAATATAATGGCCATCATATTGATGGCACGTCCCCACATTGCAAGGCTGCGAAGCCCCAGGGCTGTCAGGTGGACTGCATACATATGCCATTGTACATGGTACACTGCAAAAATAAATGCCAATGTAGAAAAATGACATAACTGCATAATTCACCATTACTTCTGAGACTCGAAAGTATCTATAATGGTTTAAACAATATTAACAAGTTATCAACCAAATCCAGTTTTACTGTACTATGCAGATTCCTTGACGTATGGGGGAGACCACTTACCCATATGTGGGGGGGGGGATACTCCTAGAGAACCTCACCATAAGTTTTCCTCATCATCTTTGTTTAAATACAAAGCAGTGTGGATAGGGACAGATGGGTAGTGCGCAGGCGGAAGCCCTAACTCTACTATTTGCATCATTCCCCTGTACACATGCGTGAAGATCCTCAGCCTAGACCTGGTACAGCTAGATCATCCTTGTTTTATTATTACCCCATTTAACCTGTTTGACAGCTGTTTAGAGTCATTAGTTGTAATACTCTGATCAGACAAAACATAAAGTAATACTGACATTTGAAAAATTTGAAAGATGCACTAAGGGAATTATGTAACCAGCCACTGCTCTGTGATACTCTGGCCATTGAGCTGCTAGGGATACCTTAGGTTTACTTCTTGACATTAATGTGTTTGTTACTTTGACACATAACCGCTACCTGAATATTGTTACAGACCAAGTACACCCCTTCATGGCAGCATTATTACCTGACACAGGATATAAAGTCTAATTCTCTACCAAGGCAAATCTGGAAGCTAGGACAGTAATAATTATATAACATTATTTTATCTACTATATTATAATATATCATAAAGTTGGTTGATAGTTGCAGTTATAAAATAAACAGGGTTTGTCACCTGATATTCAGACTTTCAAAAGGCAGCATAACAACTATTTAGAGAAACCATATATTAATAATGATTAATGATGATGATGATATCAGCCTTATCTGATACATTGAATGACTCGAATTGGCATCTAATGTCGTGGTGAGTTCTTCCTCACAGTAAAGCAATATGAAGCTTTTATTATTCATGTAATACGCCTCCCTTTATCTCTTATCTGTATGTATCTTTAAATGTAACATCCTGGCAGGTTCAGTATAATTCCAAATGTGATACTACTGGTCCCTGTCTGGTTAAAGCTCTTACAGTTCTATCTTCTAATGCAGACAGCCATCTGTTGTAAATGGGGAATTTTTGGCCTGGGCATAACACAAATTAGATTTCTCTGGCTCTCATGGAAGGCTCGTTCATTGCTCCGCAATCAGATATTCCAGAGTCTTCCGTGTACTGTGTATTCCAATTCTGATGACGTATCTCAGAGGCTTGTCATATTATCTTGCAGCTCATAATTTATATACATATTACAGTATTGATTACATCGGATGACGTCACTGATAGTGTTTTTATACAGATCAAGACACTTTGAAGGAACTTGTAATATAGGGGCCGATTCAATCCTGCACAAAGAGGAAAAAACGTGAAGTGTGTCTGTTACGGGACTGAATACTCGCATCTCTTTACACGCAGCTCAATTAGGCGGGAGCTAAAAGCGCAAGTTTTTCTCCCTTGCACTGTTTGTGTAAGGGGAAAATAATGCGAGATACGGGATTGAATAGGCCCCCCATAGAGATAGGTTGATGGATTACAGTAGTCTGTAAAACACACTGGTGTCAGCGCAAGCGATGGTAAGCATATCAAAATGTATATTATTACTCTACAGAATCATGATTTCATGACTTCATGGAGTTCCTCAGTGGTTTGAATGACTTTATCTATAGTACTCTTCACTAATACCCATTATTCAATTCTTATTGGTTGTAAAGCTGGCCATTCACAGTTATTGTGAAATTGGCCAAAATGATTGAAAAACAGAGGAGAAAATGCTAGGGCACGATAATCTGAATGATCTGAATTCTAGATCGATATTGGGCCCCAGCGTTTATATTTTTCATAGATACATAACCAGCATTTATCTTTTAACCAGTATATTGTATTCTGCAGCGCTAGAGCCATAGCCATGCAGCGCCGGAGAGAGGTGAGTATACAGGAAGAGGTAGTTGCTTTATGATTGACAGGCACCCTGGCCAATCAGCTGGGTTGGGATGCCTGCCATTCATAAAACATTATCTTCTCCCCTCTGCTGAAACCTGTACTGGAGCCTGGGAAGAGAAAGTTCTCTCCTCTGCTATGACCATAGTGAATGGGGCCGATAACAGGTAGTTTTCCCCAGGGTAAAATCACCCATTTTTATCAACACAAATATACATTAGAAGGATCATTGTTGTAGTGACTCCTTTCCCCTCTTTCCTTCTCCATAGTGTCACAGCTGTGCATTGTGCTAATGAAGTTGTACATTCATGTAGTAGTAGATGTCTTTCATCTTGGATGATATATGGTGGTAATAACCTGTGTGCTTTCAGTGTATTGTCTTTGAGATTAATATGGAAAAGTTCTTATTGTTGCAGGTTGTTTAGTTATATTGTCTTATTCTCTCTGGTACTTTCTTTGTAAAATAAATATTAGTATAGCTATATATATACACACATGTCATGCATTCTAAGTATGCACTGCATGCTGTAGATCATGGTGTTGTCATAAAAGGTTATTCTATTTGTTAAAACTGTTACAGCTGATATTTACTATTGTGACAAGGGAGTTCATCCAGAGAAATAATGGTTACTTGTCTATGGTTCTGTGGTCACAGTTCTAGCTCATTTACTTGGTACTGTTGCACGTGCATTCATTGCTGTGGGGTCTGTTTAAGGAAGGAAGGGGTTTTTTTTCTTCTCTATAGTGGTTCCTACTATAAAGGATCTGGCGATGTTACCTGTAAGATGCATATCGTGAGCATTTATCAGGGACCTAATACATTACCATAAGACCTCTATGTGGGTAGGTGGCCACACAGGTTACAGCTGCTAACCAGGCTGAACAACTGTAGACACAACCTTGTGAGCAGCCTCCACTTGATACCCAGTCTTCCTGTTACTACCATGCTTACTGCATTATAACATTATAACCATTATAGGATTGCATGTATTCAAATGTTTTCATGATGACCTTGTTTCTTGGTAAAGTTATACGGTGTTGCATGCACAGTATAGAACATGTTGCTCTGATGTTTTGGTTTTTATACTATTTTTTTTTTTTTAATCTATAAATAAAATTTTCTCTTCAGCCCCGTTTAGGCTGTATAGTAAAAGCCAGGGATTTCATGAAAACGTTGGGCTTCATGATAGATAGCCCAGGTTTTTTGCCTGCAGTCTGAACGGCAACCCCGGCTCTCTCTGGCCTGGTCTTAAGGGTTTCAGTTATGAGTTTGAAACATGTAAATGATGTTATAATTAGTTTTCTTTCTTGCTTATTTACATAGACTGGGGATTGAGAAATTGTTTCATGTTATTGGTGAAATTGGATTTCATACATGTAGTAATGCAACAGTGTGCATAAGGACATGTTCTACATTATTAGTTTATCTGGTGTGTATACATAGGCAAAGTTATATTTATCTGGTCAGAATCTAAATATTAACCCTAATATTAAGCTACAAATAAACATGGTGTCACTTCTTCTACCCATAATACTATTTACATCTTTCAATGGCTATCAGTGTGTACCTCTTGTATTAATACATCTTCCATATAATCAAGTAACAAAAGAATTAGATATTAAAATGAAAGGAAAAGGTTTGATGAGTTTGTGGGGCTGTATATACTGTGAAAGCAGCATTAGAGCTGAAAGATGAAGTTCTCTGGCTCCACTCTAATTTACGCATTATACATAAAGCTGTGCAGCTTTTGAGTTATTTTTAATGTGAAAGCAAAGTGTTTCTCTGTATGAAATTAAACTGAAATTCACATGCACCCCTCTGATTGCAGCATGGTTTGCCCCGGGTCTACAGTGTGGATCATCCCTGATGAGTGTGTACTGAGAGCTTTTTCATCATACCCACTGAGCAAGGAATCATTTACAGCAATTGCAAACCACATTTAGGGAAAACCGGCAATTAAGATGCAATTGTGTATATCCTCTGCAAAGAGTTTATTCTCACTCTCCAAACATATTTCATTGCACACGTGCTTTCTCCAGTCAGCGACTGTCTCGTGTAAACAGGCTTTTCCAGCGCGGTGATCTGTAACAGGTTTGTGCTGTTGCCGCTATGGTTTTATTGCANGGCAAAAAATCAAAATGAGATCTGGCCGTTTCTGCTGCAATACATAATAAATCCTTGTTTGTGTGTGTTATTTGGAGGTGGTGGATGTTTTGGTGTTCAGCGCGTGACGGTGACTATGCTGCATTTGAATATTTGCAGCTCTATTTCATGCAGAGATTGTGGTCAGGGCTGTGCTTGGAATAAATGAACTGCGGGGTTACTGCAGGTCATTGCTCTGTGTCTTCTGTGATTGTTAGCTGGCGATGGAGAATAAAGGGGTTTGTGCTTCATCTATTCCTTTTATCTCACAATGGACATCTTATTCTAAAGCTTTTAAGAAAAAATCATTCAGTGTATGGGGAAGATTTTTTTCTAACGATTGTCTGATATCGTTAAAAAAATGAGTAACAAGAATATTCAAATCCTCTAAAATAATGTACGTAATGTAATGTTTAAGTAGTTGGGAATAGAGGAAGAAGCCCAAAGGAAGTGTGTGACATGCTGCTGACATTGCCGTGCACCGTATAACATATACATAGACAGATGGAATAGGACGGACACACATAGAAACCACAAGTGAAACAGGCAGGGAAATGACCTAGGTCTGTGCGGAGACACTTGATTTCGCGTTGCAGGTCATGTGAGTGGGTAATGCTGGGTGTCAGCGGGTGGTATTGGAAGTGGAGTGTTTCCGCATATTCTGCAATGAATTTGGGGTAATAGATTCCAGTAGCTGTGAGTTTGGAAGCCCCCACCACTGCAGAGTATAATGTCTTGTCTGGACATGTAGCAGTCAGTCCACCTGAACCATTCCCTGGTAGACAGATGGTACTTGTGAGGGAGAGGACCCAGAACACAGGAGGGGTTAGTGTTTTGTACAGAGCAAGGACTTGTGTTAACAAGTGGTGGGAGATCCTATGAAGAAGGATGGGGATCATTGACATTTAGGCCTAAATCTACTAAGCAGGGAGATAGAAAAGTGGGGATGTTGCCCATAGCAACCAATCAGATCCAGACCTTGATGGGCAACATCCCCACTTATCAATCTCCCTGCTTAGTAGATTTAGGCCTTATTCTCCTAACTTAATCTTGCCATTTCTTAAGTGTGTTATTAGTGCTAGCCTGAGTGTCACAGCTTGTAAACGTTGCATTGTGGTCGCCCACATAAACTTTCTGCATTGTGGTGTAGTCAGAGCAATGATTGTAGATGTAGCTCTCACTAAGCAGCAAATGAACTTACAAGAAAGCAGTTGTAAATGACATGGCAGCCATCTATTCTATGTGCATTGATAATAAATGGCTGCTAAGTATATTATACACCAGCTTTATATACTACTAATAATAGATATGCACATAACTTTATATTAATATGCAATCAATGACATGATCAGGTCATTTATTGTGTGCTTATTTTGTGCTTTGATTGATAATAGTCTCATAAAGCTGTAGTGTGTACCCAGCTCTGTGCAATCTGATGCGAGGGGTTAATAACCTTTTAAAGATTCTTTTTCTCATCCTCTTATTGAATCTGGGCATATGTGGCCAGTTCTTCCTTTCTACTGTGTTTATCCATGTTCCTTCTTATCTATAAGAGCTTGTCCAGATAAAGGGGATTTTTCCATTCCAGATGAAATGCATTGTCCTTCAGGAAAGGTAGAGCTTGCCGCCCATGTCACATGTGTATTATTATAATGTCAAAGTAACCTTTGTGTGTGTGTACACATAATCATACTGGATGAAATACTCCCCTCTCCCGAGGCTTCTATAATTATCATGCATCTTCTTCTGTGGTCTTATATTTATACATTACTCATCAGAGTGATGTAAAATACAGAAGTGTATCTGCTGCCTGGAACATAAGTAAAAAAGTATCAATGACAATGTCATTACTTTTACAAATATGGTATATTAACTTTTCCCAATAGCATATTTACATAACATATATCTGTTTTATTGATCAGGTATTCCCATGTGAGGAGTGAAAGGTGTGTGTGTGCGTTCGCTTTTTAGTATAGACTTTTATTTTTATATATATTTTTTTATGTATTTTTGGCTTTGCTTTCTGGAGTGGTGTTCAGTGACTGAATATTTGTCTATCAAACATATTTGGTCCTGTTACTTTTAGTGGGTAGTTTGCATCTGCTAATAATATCGCCACCTAGTGGTGTAATCTCTGTACTCCGCCAGGCACTCAACACTTCTAGATATAGTTAATTATCTTGGCCATTATTTTACTTTGTTAGTATGAGTGTCTAGGCACCATCCAAACAATCGAAGGGGAATTCACAGATCACTGTAACAAACTGCCAGGCAGTGGAGCTGCAAGGATTAACATTGTTCTGCCTGTATGGTGTAACTGGATTCAATCTACATATATGTTACATCATTAAACCATTCTATAGACAACAGACAATACCATGAGCGGGCAACTTCATACATACTACAGACAATACCATTAGCGGACTAATCTATACATACCGTGTTTCCCCGATAATAAGACACTGTCTTATTATTTTTTTGGTCCAAAAAAACACCATAAGGCTTATTTTCGGGGTAGGTCTTATTTTATTTAACATTGACAGAGATTTATATAAACAGTCCTGCTTTTATACCCATCATGCCCCCAAGTCCTGGGGAATTCAGTAGGGCTTATTTTTGGGGTAGGGCTTATTTTGGACTGTTTTACAAAAATTAAGGTAGGGCTTATTTTTGGGGTAGGTCTTATTATCGGGGAACACAGTACTACACACAATACCATCAGCGGACTAATATATACATACTACAGACAATACCATGAGCGG
>JABWIB010001324.1:16551-28002 GCA_016617825.1 Platyplectrum ornatum | reverse complement strand
TATATACATACTACAGACAATACCATGGGGTATATTTACTAAGCAGGGAATTTGCTGGGGAATTGAAAAGTGGGGAAGTTGCCCATAGCAACCAATCAGATTCGAGCTTACATTCTCCAGAATGTAAAATGAAATTGAAAGCTTGAATCTGATTGGTTGTTATGGGCAACTTCCCCACTTTTCAATTCCCCAGCAAATTCCCTGCTTAGTAAATATACCCCCATGAGCGGGCTACTTCATACATACTGCAGACAATATCCAGTTTGTAGAAACCGTTGTGACTTTATGTTGAGTTAGAATGAAGCTGTGAAGCCTGAATACGGCATGTAGGGGGCTCTGTATATCCCTTCCTTTTTATTCAGATACGTTATTGTTCATGTGCTGCCACCTAATGGTTTCAGTATTTATTACATGTTGTGCATAATGTATGGGGATGTCTTTTCCTTAGTGGAGGAGAATTAGTTTTTACATGTACTGTATGTTCATTCTATATGTCTGGTAGAAGTATATGTCTTCTGCCACACCACCTCTTATATAACTTGATATACCCCAGTTTATATGCCGTGTTCAAGGCCCAAATTAAACCCAACTCAGAAAGAAGGAACTAAACGCAGTGTCGTTGGTAATTTCCTGTCTTCATTGACCTCTAAACCAAAGTTACATAAAGGAAGCGACTAGTAATACTTCTGCCCTCTATCATCTCAGGCTGACCACTGACATGACATGGAGCTACTGCTATTAAATATCTCCCATTGTAAAGATTATGTGACATTTCGTGAATGCTGTTAGTTGCTATAAAATATATACCTTGTATTTTTAATGTAGTGGCCCTTTAGGTGGCAACCTATTAGACTATTTAGTTGACCCAGGGCTTTCTAATAACATTTTCTTTTTTTTCTTTCCAGGTTTTTCTTAATTTTTTTTTTTTTTAAAGTCACCAACTTCCCCTCCAAAATGCAGATTAAAGAGGACATCAATCCAGTGCTACTTTGCATTTTGCATTTCTTCATGTGGCTTTATGACGTTATTCTATTTATTCCATGGTTCTTGCTGTCTGGAGCAAGGGAGAGGCTTAGACGGGCAAAGCGGGTTAAATCCAAGCCTCTGAATGATGATCCGAGCAGTCCGTTCCGTTCAGTGGACAGCCTCCACAGCCTTGCTTCCTCTCTGTATCCTGGCTGTGATACGTTAGACAAGGTCTTCAAGCATGCCACACATCTGTTCAAGAAAAAGGGCTGCCTGGGTACCAGAGAAGTGCTGAGCGAGGAAGATGAAATCCAACCCAATGGGAAGGTCTTTAAAAAGGTGCGTCATTTCCTTGTTACATTTCCCCTGTCATTGCTCACATTGCTCATTTTAAATTCATATATGAAACTAAGCAGTTTTACTCATCGTCACTAGAGGGCAGCATTTCATGAGGTTATTCCTTCACTAGTGCTATTTTATGAGGTTACACAGCGATTGAATGGTGCTGGGAGTGAATGTTTGACATTATAGTTCACAAGCACCAGATGTATTGGTTAAATAAATTTATATAGACAATAGTTTGTGAGATCTCAATGTTAGAAATTTATACTTCCAGAAAAGTTGAAAGAATATAAACTGAAGTAATTTAAAATAAATAAAATATTATATTTAATGACAAAAATATATAAAAACAATAATGGTGAACAATAGTAATGAATAAATTCATATGTATTAATATTTAAATTGTCACTTGAAAAAAATTATATTGGAGTATAAACTTTTAAACACACTTTCTATCACTATGCAGATATTGGTTATATATGAAAAAGTGTTTGTGTGTATATATATGTGTGTGTGTGTGTGTTTTTATATATATATATATTTATATAAAGTTATTGATTACTATTATTTATTATTGTTTTTTATATATTTTTGTGGTTAAATTGCATTTTTTTTTTTTTTTTTTTTTAAATAACTTCAATTATTATTCTTGCAAAAGTACTGGAAATATTGATTTCTTATGTTGAGCGCTTTTCTATATCCATTTATGTATCCAATTGGGGTAGTCTGAAACCCCAAATTTATTTGTGCTGACTTATTGTTCTTACTATCAGCACGACTCTAAGAAAATAGAATATTTCCTTAGTTCAATGATTACTTTGCTTTGTATTAAATAACCAAAACCTAAGGTTGTCATCCATCTGTAATAAATGTAATGTGACAGGATACAGCAGTCCTATTATAGGTGGCAAAGCCTGCACTTGGCAGCCAGCACACTGCATGGACAGATAGGTGGGAGAAAGTTATATTCTGGAGTGTCTGTATACATCTCCTTTTACAGGCCCTCCACTTCTCTGTGCTATACATGTTCAGGCCTTCTATCTGACAGAGTGCAGGTCTCTGGCATGTGACAGCCATTGACGTGCACTTGGTAAACTTCCAATAGAACAGAGGCTTAGTTATTGATGTCATTCACTTCTCAATAATGTATACAGCTCAGTGCCACTGCAGTGTGATACTAGATTTTTTTCTAAGCTAATGCTTATGCACTATATGGAAGTACTGCCAAGTGGTAAACATCACCTGATAAATGGTTCTAATGTAAATCTGGTGCTTAGATGTTTACACAACCTGAATGCACTTTCGTTTAGTAAGCTGAATACAAAAGCCTTATGTCTCAATTAGTGAACCTGCATTCGTATAAAACCTGGGATCCATCCAGTGACTTATTTCTATGATCTCTGCTAAGAACATTTCACTGTTTTTAGTCATTGTAGAGAAGGGTACTGGCAGCATGGGGGTGCATAGGGCATGATTTATTAAAGTAATGCCTGAATTTCTGCTGCCTGATTAATAAAGCGCATGCATTTGCAATGAATGGGCCAATGTGACACCATAAAGCCTGCACATTCATAGCCAGTGATAACGCGAGAATTGCCCGTAATTCCTGGAGAGTTGGCAGCCCTGTTGTAGAGTAATGGTCTTTAATATTCATGGATTATTTTTTGGAAGAATCATCTTGCATCCTGGAAATTGTGGAGATTCATTGTATGTAACATCAGTCATTCTGCTTCTTTTCCTGAGCTTCATGGAGCAGGAAAATGATGCATATAGCGTCCACTTTATAGCAGATGTGTACTGTAAGGATAGACTGTCATTGTTATAAACTCCCAGCTTCCTATATCACTATCATGAGGCTATAAATAAAGGACACCTTTTATATTCCCATGTGCTTTTAAGTGCCTGGGTATAGTCATTCTTGGTTATTGCTTTTCTTCTGGGGCTGACACAGTGAGCTGCTGGGTACCTTGTAATGATTGGGAGAGTGCGCATCAAAGTTGTGCCATTTATAGTGTAAATATGTCTATATAGGGTTGTGACTGAATGTTAGTATTCTAATTCTTCAATACAGCACATTAACCTACAGTACAATGTTTTTCCCCGGCTATCATATGTAGTATATTCCTTTAGGCTTACGTTTTGGTAGGTGTGATTCTACAATATGGCTTCCCATCACACATACACACTCGGATACATAGCGCTCAGCATAGGTAAGAAAGGCAGTTACAGGACTTGTTAATGTATTAAGTAATGTTCATATGTGGGCAGGACTAGTAGCAATCACTAAGGGGTATATTTACTAAGCAGGGAATTTGCTGGGGAATTGAAAAGTGGGGAAGTTGCCCATAGCAACCAATCGGATTCGAGCTCTGTTTCATTTTACATACTGGAGAATGTAAACTTGAATCTGATTGGTTGCTATGGGCAACTTCCCCACTTTTCAATTCCCCAGCAAATTCCCTGCTTTGTAAATATACCCCTAAATGTACATTGGTCTTATGTATTGTTGGATGTGTTCTATACTCGAGGGCAGTACATAAATGCTGAGATATGTAATCATTTACCCAGAATTAGACCTTTCAAATTTCCCATTTATGTTCTCTGGGTACATAACGCCTTCCTCCGCAGCGTATCTGCCATTCATTCATTCTTTTATTCTGCTTAGGGAAAAATAAATAAAATAACTGCTTTCTAAAGGCGACTCCAGTTCCTGGTAATATGAAGCTTTGGCTCCTGAATGTAACACAATTGGTATCTCTGGAAATGTGGGCAATCTTATTCTATTCTGTCACAGCTCTGAACCTCCAAACTTCTATTCCCATATCTCTAGGTGATCTTGGGGAAGTACCACTGGATGCTGTATGAAGAGGCCTACATGTCTGCTTCTCAGTTTGGGAGTGGACTTGCGGCACTTGGCCAGAAACCCCGGTCTAATATTGCCATATTCTGCGAGACCCGAGCGGAGTGGATCATCTCGGCACAGGCATGCTTCATGTACAATTTCCCACGTGAGTAATACTTTGCTCTCTAGAGGGAATTATTTCATGTCTAGGAATGTAATCCCTGTCCAGAAAACTGAACAAACGGCACTATTTTCTATGTAATGCTGGAATACGTGGAATACAGGCGTCCACACAGCTGCATTGTGGTTGGTACGTTTTGTGTTCTACCTCTTCCCCTTCTCCTACCCTGGAACTGAATTTCACTATTTTTTAAGTTAAATAAGAGTTTACATTTCTGACCATCAACTGAATTTATTGTAAAATAGAATTACAACCGTGCTAACAGCCTGGCATGTGAGATACATCGGTGGAAAACTGATTGTACAGTGTAAGATTATATTCATATAACGTTTCATTTTGAGCAACGTCTCGTGGGACGCCTACATAACACACTGCATTCATTGTAACTCCTGCCATATATTACTGTGTATCTGTCACCTGGGGGCTGTATGTCTTCTACCAGCAACTCCCTTAATACAAGTCTCAGAACCAGCACATGACAGTTCATTGCTTTATAATACATCTACATTTAATAGGTGTGGGAATGGCAATGTTTGACTTTCCTCGCTTAATAAATGTGATTTATGACCTGACGTGACTGGCACTGAGACGCTTGGCATATCTCCTCTGCCTCAATGTACATAATAGTAACTAACTAAAAATATGAAGTCTTATATGTTTTTAAGTGGAAAACTGGAGTGCAAGTTAGTGTCTTTAAAAATGATTTTCAATATTGTAAAGTGCTTTGCGATATGTGCTTTGTGAATAGAAAGCCATCACCAGCGGCTGCAGCATCCCTGACTGGTTCTTCCCCTTATCAGAGGGTAGACTACTGTAACCAGCTACTAGCCACTTCATTACTGAACAATCTAACAGATCCTCGAACATAACAACACATGACACTATTGTAATCCATGCTCTGTATAATCAAATGAGCATTGATTACCATTAAAGGAGCAGATATCAAGGCTAGACAGTGTGTACTGTCTGTTAGTATCCGGCAGGGACCCCTACCCCTCCATAAACACTGGGTTATATTCCCATTGTTCCTTTCAGCTGCTTCTCATTCACCAAAGACCCAGTTAAGAATTCTGAATGAATGAAATACATGTAATATGCATGTGCTGTATAGATACCTGCAATGTGGGTGAAGGGGCATAGGGCCTGAGAGTCGGTCCAGACATTGGGGGGGCTGCGTTGCTCCCAGTCAGGTGGCTTCTGTGCTTGTTTACACAATGTAGCACTTTCTCATTGTTTTCCCATTACACATTACATTTGTCATTGTTAATGTTTCACCAAGATAAGGATTAATGTCATTGTGCTGCACTTAGGCTGCTCCTGACGTCGTCGTCTGCTGTGATTTCCTTGTAAGTTATTCCTTGGCTGTTACTGTCAGTCATATGATCTGTCAGCCGTCCAGTACATACATTTTCTGCCAGTGGTTTCTTGTGCATTAGGCAATGTGACTGTATTGAGGATATGGTTAATAGGAGCCTGTTGTGTGCAATCCATGCAATCTAGTACTTTCCCTTAATGCTCGCATCCATTCATTCTGCAGCTGCACGTTCCTACCTTTTCTCTTTTCTCTACTCAAGTGGCCTGAACCATCCCCCAGTTCTGCAATCTCAATGTAACATAAACAATCTGCAGTCCCTTTCTCACCCCAGCCCCAGCTTTCCCACCACGCTGCACAGCATTACAAGGGCCTGCAGCAGGATGTGAGGGGGAGAGGTGAGTGTTCCAGGGACACGAGGTCTTCCAGTCTGCAGCAACTTATTGAAACGTGCTGTGTGTCACTCCTGTCCTTTTCCTCTAGCTAAGCAAACTGCAGCTGATCGCCAGATCCCAGTGACGTAGGACGTGTGTCTGTGTACCCTATTACTCTGAATCTGGCTAATGCAACAACGTGTTGTTTATCACTAACCTACTAACTGTTCATTTTAAGCCATTGCTAATGTTTATATATTTGTGTCTGTTTGTATATATAATACACACACACACACACACACATTCAAGAACTTGTATTTTAATTTTTGACTTCTCACTTCTTGGAGCAGAGAAGAGAGAGGGGTGATATGATAGCAGCTTTCATATAAATCATGGGATGTCACCAGGAGGAGGAGGGGGGCATTTTTCAAATAAAGAGGTGTAGTAGAACACAAGGACATGAGTATAAACTGGAGGGTGGTAGGTTCACAGGTATGTCCTCACACATCATTATTCAGGTTTTCCTCAGGGGTTGGTTATCCAGGCGGAAGCTGAGCTGATATCAGTTTACTTTAATGAATGTATTTCACATTGATCTATGAATAATGGTGATTGGGGGGGGGGGGGTGTATAGGTGTGGACTTTATGGCTGCAATCTGAGTCACTTTTCTGTAGTAAGTCCTGGAGTGTCAGTGGAACTGGCACTAATAGAGTTATGTGAGACATATAAGAGCCAGTGCTCTATGGACGACTACTCTTCTTCACAGAGATGTCTTCTATGCACAGCATGACAAGAGCGAGAATCCTTTATCCCTAATGAAAACTCTGCTAACTCGATACTGCTAATACTTTATAACTTTACTCTGTTACTTTTTAGACCCGTCTCATGGTAGCTGCATTAATCCAGAGCACATGTGGAGTTGTNGCATTTATTTGCACATTTTCTGGCCTATTACATTGGAATGAGTAATTAATTTCTTCTGTTAATAATCGTGACTTTGTCGTTGGAGGTTTCACAGCAAGACATTAGTCCTTGTATCTGTAACATGAATTTCAACTTTGAGCCCATGAAAGCAAATCTGGCTGAGAAACGCGGAGAGTAACTGTGACTGCTTCCAGCTGCTTCATACTGCTCCGTCATGACGTCTCCTCATGTGAATTAACCTCCCCGGCTGTTCAGACCAATATCACAAGACATTTAGTAGCTGTTTACTTTGAAAACGAAAGCCATGTTTCCACAAACTACTTATCAAAGTCACTTTTTGGGGGGGTTTTACTGACGTTTTTACCCGTTGATGGTTATTATGTAACAGCAGTATTTTTCTACTACATGTGACCTTCAGGCTTAAAGGATACAAT
This sequence comes from Platyplectrum ornatum, assembly GCA_016617825.1. Classification (NCBI taxonomy): domain Eukaryota; kingdom Metazoa; phylum Chordata; class Amphibia; order Anura; family Limnodynastidae; genus Platyplectrum; species Platyplectrum ornatum. The sequence continues at coordinate 20,626 of JABWIB010001324.1, read as the reverse complement.
ATGAATTTGACATAAACATAAAGGATATCAACTGAAGTCTAAGAAACCATAATATAATAATTCTCCTCTGATGTTGGGCACAGGTAGTCGCTGTAAGGTGAGAATAGGGTCATGTTACTGAGTCCAACTGACTGAAACTAGAACTGTGTTACCATAGACTGGAGCAGGGCTGGAAGTGGGGGTGTATATAGGGTATGACATACCGGCACTTCTCTCACTGATGTAATAGAAAAACTATAAATCCCCAATGACTTCCATTATATTCAGTGTTTCCATACCACCACTTCGACCACTGCTCTGGAGTGTAACGGGTGCACCACATGCATAGAACGCATTAACATGAGCCATAGAGCTAGGCTTCCCCTGCTCTTCATTGTTTATGTAACTGGGGTCAGAGGAGTGAGGAAAGGCAGCTGGTGGGAACTATCCCAGGCACTTGCTCATGTGTCCTCTGTTCCTCTTCTCTGTGTGTATATTTGCTCTTGGGCTCATTTGGATTTGCCAGTTGCATTGAACATGGAAGTATATAGGTAAACGTGTCTGCATGATTTATTGGCAGCAGCAGGTTATGTGTTTGAGATGGCGTTCCTTAGTAATGTAGCTCTACTGGGGCACATGCAGAGCTCCATGTGATACACCGTAATGGTGATCTCCCATAGGAGAAAGTCTGCCTCAGTACAGATACATTGAATGCCTATCACCAGCCAATTCCCTGCTCTGCAATGATGAGGGGCAGCACCCCAAAACATCTGTCTGCAGATGAGCTTCTCTTCCTTATGGAAGGGGTACTGGCTTGGCTTTAATACTCGTGTTTTAAAGGCTTTTTAACGGGTTGGATATGACTGAAGGAATACTACCTCCAATAGGTAGCTCTGGACATAGAGATCACTTCTCTAGAGCCTATTTGATTACAAATTTCAACTTAATTGTGACTNTATAATTTTTGCCAATATCTGTATGTAGAAAATTTCAATGGTACTGATACAAAGTATCCGGTCCCATATCCGACACATATGCTTCTGACACTGTGGCAGACGTGGAGGACCGCCTCACAGGCTCTATGCATGGTGGGATAAGGGGACCAGAGCTTTCCAATTGGGGTAAGGCACATGGAAAAGAAAGGTTAGGCTATGGGACATGGAGGGTGAAGGTTAGGCTGGGGTTATGGTTCATATGAAAGGATGGGAGTGTTGGGTGAGGATTAAGGTAAGCATTAGGTCTGCGGCACTATATACACACACATAAGACAGTCCAAAGATATGCTTATTTACCAAAAATCCAGCATATCCTCTAAACACAGTGAAATGTACAATTCCCAATATAATACATGTTCTGTGTATTTTCTTTTTTATGTCATCTAGAGCAGATCCCTGCTATACACTGAGGGGAAAGCACCCTGAAACAGCTGTCTGTAGCTGGGCACCTCTTCCTTATGGAAGTATTGGTCACTGGCTTGGCAGGCGTTTCATTTAGTGGATGACTCTTTCATATATTATATTAACCTATTTATATGATATTATTTGTATTCTTTACATATTAAAATGAGGAGGAACCATCATAATCCTAAATACATACATTCACATATACAATTTATATTTGTTTAAATAAACNCCTGTATTTAATATGTGATGAGTGTAAAGTAATGAAAGTGAACTGATCCATTCTTCTACAGCTTTTTCTTGCCACAAATCTTCTCTAATTAGATGGTGACATTTCTCTGAAACTTTAAAGGCGCCTTTTTAAATAGTTTTATTTAAAGTACAAATAAAACAAAAAGCCAGAGGTCATTCATTATGTGTTTTCCCATGGCGGCTCACCACTGGCCGGAGCTGGGTTCTGGCTTCCAGAGCTCGCAGGCTCCAGCTTTAAGGCTACATGTAAGAAAACAAAAACCCCAATGTGTGACGCTTCAGATGTGGAATCGCAGATTCTCCTTGTCTGGTGCTGGGTTACATTTACCAGGGTATTGTACGTTACACACTAATGTAATCCAGTGTTTCCTACGCTGAGCATTGATTTGTAAAGGAGAAGCCACAAGGACACAAGGAAGAAAATAAGTGTATAATGTCTGTGGTAGAGCCCTATCCCTTATGTAAGTAGCCACGAATTAGACACTTGATAGAAGGAAATAGAGAGCGTGCTTGTCACTCTCCTTCCTCTCCCAGGCAGAAGCACATCTGCTGTCCCCTAGTATGGTCCTCTCTGTGGGAGAGCAGGGACATATTCAGAACTATTCTGCCACCATTCACAGACAGGGCGCATATAGTCCTACGTCTCTCCTCCATGTATAAAGCTTGCAGCAGCTGNTCTGCATTAGCTGAAATAGCTGGGCGCCCTATTCCCAAGATTTCACAGAATAGAAAACTTTCCAATACTCACTGAGGGAGTAAAAAACTGTTACCAGCAAAANACTAAACAAACAAAAATGGTTCCTGAAACTGTAGTAAATGTTTTGAGGGTATTTCATTGTGTCCTTTACTTTGTACAAACCCATTTATGTGGACCAGCCCTCTACATGGAAACATGACTGTTTTGTTTTGATGTGGAATTTACTATGTCACATTCATAAAATACATTTTCTCTATTAACTCAGNTCACATGTGAGGGAACACACAATTCACACGTGACTACAGTCTCCTGTACCTCCTGAGATTTCATCACCAACCATCCAAATGTTGTAATATGATAAGTTAATAAGGATTAATATAACTGAGCATGGAAGCAAAAATACGTGTACCTTTCTCTTATATCCGATCTATAAGCTCTACTTATGTGTGCTAATACATTGTGTGAAATTATATTTAAGAACTACTCACTTGGCAGCATCTGTTTAAACCTGCTGGTGTTACATATGCTCCCAGAGTGGATTACTTTTATATATTTACACATGTAAAATAAAATGCAGAAACAATGGTTATACACCATTATACACCACATTATACACATTAGCTACTGATAATAAAGCATTCATTCATGTAAATCACCACTACCTGTCAGGCCTCTGGTTAAACTGCCACCATTATATGTAACCTCTGTAATGTCATTTGTTGAATCTATGTTCTCTTTATATTTCCAGTGGTCACGTTATATGCCACACTGGGCGGGTCTGCCATTGCCCACGGTCTTGCAGAAACCGAAGTCACCCACATCATTACTAGCAAGGAGCTCCTGCAATCCAAGCTGAAGGTATTGCCCCATCGTCAGTCCTTTTACATGGTTGCTATAAATGTTTATTTGTTAATGCTTATGGTGTATGGATAAGGCATTCTGCTATTACAATCAGTGCAGAAGGAAACCTTTCCAATGTTTCAGTGTTAGTTTTGGATACAGAAATCTTGACCAAATCATTATGCCATTGAATTTCCATTGAGATCACAGAACGTCTCCCTTTGGTAAGCAGTGCATGTGTGAGCGGCACATTGCCAGGACTGGTTTGTATGCAGAATTTTGTTCTGGTAATATGTCAGCAGGATAGGACAGAGCAGGAGGGTGGAGAGATGCAATCTTGTACAGTAAGGGCTTGTTCCAGCCCATAGTACAATCCAGATCTCCACACCACATATTACATGGGCACTCTGCGGAGTAGTCTCCTCCTGTCATATGGTAGTGCAGTTCAGCTGGTCCGGATTTAATCCTTTCCTATGCCTACAAAGATTTTATTTTGTTCATATCTTTTTATTTTATAGTTCACTATACACTCGCTATACATTACTAGTTTTCTTAAAACAATTACAGATGAGCAGCAGAATGTTCTTTGTGATGCTTTTGACTTGTCCTGTGCCATGACTTAAAATTCTTGTCTTATGTTGCCTTCCACAGAATATCCTTCCTCAGGTGCCCCTATTGAGACATATTATATTGGTGGATGGCAACGGCAAACCACAAAGCTCAAACTACCCCAGTAACATCACTGTGCACAGTATGGCTGCAGTGCAGGCTCTGGGGGAAAGGCAGGGTAAGTCTTACGCTTGGTTTACTGCTAGTAAAAGGAGCAGGAAGTCAAAGTACACCTTTCCCTTTATAGAATTACTGTTATTTATATGTATATCTATACCACCATAAAGGCTGTAGGTGA
>JABWIB010001323.1:59752-80688 GCA_016617825.1 Platyplectrum ornatum | reverse complement strand
TTCAAAATTCGAACAAGGAAATCGGACCAAATCGAACGCGAAAATAAACCGAACTCAAAATTCGACCTTTTGTGAATACCCAACTTCGCGGAGGCACTTCGACTTGAAATCGAAGCGATTAGTTCCGAATTCAAATCCCCATCAAATTCGACCCTTAGTAAATACCCCCCAGGGTGTTGTTCCACAGTAGCTACTTGTGTAATGTTAAGGGGATCCTCCCAAGATGAATTACTGTAGCTATCAATTAAAAAACCCATAATATTTGACCCAAGAAAGGAACAGTTTTAGAATTAGGACCAGGGCTCAAAGTGGAGATTATAAGGTGGCAGTATGGCGCTAAGCCCTGCCCCCTACATAAGCCCCGACCCTCTGGACCCGGGATTTTTTTTACTAAAGTTTCCCCAGCCAGTGCTGAGGGCGTGGAGCTTAGAAAAGGGGGCATGGCTTAGCAGGAGAAGTACTGGCATATACTGGCCCACTTCGAGCCCTGATTAGGACCACCCCAGAAGAAAAACCTTGAAAGTGGCTTTTTATATATCTGTATATTTGTGTTGTCAATGTATTTGCATTTAAAGAGAATGGTATAGTTAGTTGCTAATCGCTATATAGATATAATATATACAAAAATAACAGCATTGACAAGATCAAAAATTGCTATATTGTGGTTCTCATTCTTTGTAGGATTACTCAAATCAGGGTTGTTTCATTTCAGTCAGTTGAAATGGTTAGCCCAATTAAGGTATATAGGTAAATATGTCTTAATTATTCCACTTCAATCAGCCGTCTCTTGTTGTCTGCCTAAATAATCTACACACTGTGCCTCATTCAAGACTGTTAAAAAAGTTGGATTAGAATGAAATATAGTTACATTGAGGAGGACGTGATGGAGGATGTGATACATGCAAATCATGCCCCATTCATAGTAAAGATGAAGACAGTGATTTACAAAAAAAATCAAAGACCCTGCCCAGGTCCTGGCACTGTCCCGGAATACCAGGAGAGAGGACCAAAATTTGGGCGTCTCCTTGAAGTTACGGAAGACACTGAAATCAGCTTTAAATCAGTTATCAATTGGGAAGAGTTTCAAGAGGGCTTCAGGCTTTATTTCTGTTATAGGAGTCTGATGTTCCTTGAACTACATGAGATTTCTTTGACAGTTTGGAAAGGATTGCTTTCATTTTTACCAATAGATAGACTACCACATTCCACTTTCTAATGGTTCCGGATCAGTCACAACACGAAACATGTTCCTTAGTAAAAAAAAAAAAAAAATAGATTGGCTTCCCCTGAGACTGGTAAACAAGCCAAGGCAAATAAACTCTGACCATATCAATAAAAAAGAGCATGCTATAACAGGGTCAACTCAAAGATAATACAATAAAATGTCTTTGGCTCCAGGTTAACAGTTAATTGGATACTTCTTAGTGTGTTACAGCCAATAAAATATTCATCGTTCTAGAGTGGCTAGTAGCAGTAGCTTAATGTAAGCATTCATTTCGTAAGAAGCTGGTTTCTAAAACAGAAGAATCCTTTGGGAAAATCCTTGAAAATTAAAAAGCCGACAAACTCAAGTCGATCAAGTTTTTATACATGTATTATAAATAAAATAAATTACAGCACACAAGAAATGTATTGGGAATTTTTCATATTTTTCTTTAGAATCTGAACCTAAAGACAAGGCATTTTCTATGTCAAATAACATTTAATATTTTTTTTAAATGTACAAAATAAAAAAATTATCAAAAAAAGAATCAAGAAGAGCTTGGGTCAGATCCTGAGGGAATACTACATCATACCATAAAATTATATAAGTGTGTGCTATTTAAGTCTGAGCAAACTCCTTATATGTTATAATACAACATTTCTAAATATTTAACAAAAAAATCATACTCCTCTGCAACAGAAAATATAATACACCTAGGATCAAATTATAATATAACCTTAATTCACAGAGTACCAAATAATGTAAAGCAATAAAAATATTTTTTATAATAACTTTGTAAAATATTTGTTATAAAACAGCAAATTAACCCCTTCCGACCCTACGCCTTATATATACGGCGCAGGCGGAAGGTCTGTAAGGACGAGCGCTGTACATGTACGGCGCTCGTTTAACTGTCATTCCCACGGCATTGCGGGGTGACAGTATAGTAATGGCAGCTGTCACTGACAGCTGTCATGCTACTGAAGCCGGGGGGGGGCAAAATTATTGGTCCCGTCCACGGCAAAGGCTGCGATTGGCTAGTCAATTCTGACTATCCAGTTGCAGCTTTAAAGGGACAGAAGCCTGACAGATCTTACAGATCTGTTAGGCTTCTAATAGTAAGTGCAGATCCTGTGCTTATTTAACACAAACAGGCTATTAGTAGCCTGTTTATGAATGAATAAGTGCAGGATCTATGTAAAAAAAAAATTGTGTCCGTGTGTGTGCTTTAAAAAAAATGTTTACTTTTTTGTTTTTTTAACGCCTGATACAAAAGCTGGCATAGTAATCATAACGGTTTTTGTGACTGAAACTAATGAAATGGATTAACAAGGAAAATTTGCTAAAAAATGGGAAGTTTTTTAATTTTACCCTCTTTAATTCTTGTTAAACACCTAAAGGGTTTTGGATAGTTTGAGGGGTGCAGTTTTCTAAATGGGGTCATTTATGGGGGTGTCTATCACACAGGCCCCTCAAATTCAAATCCAACATGACCTGGCCCCTAAATCTTTGAAACTTTAAAATTTTCGTAAAATTCTCAGAATCAGTTGGATAAGTTAAAACATTAAAAAGTTATTACCACATAAAGTGACACATGTCAGATTTGTAAAATAGGGCTTGGTCATTAAGGACCAAATAGGCTGCGTCTTAAAGGGGTTAATATTTGTCTAATACAATTAATAACACATATTAGTCACAATACACCAATCTTCAGACATATTTGGTTCCATAATGTCTATACAATTACAGTTACAGTCAAACAAATTGTAGCATAACTTGTCACAGTAGGGGGAGGGACTATAAAAAATCCTAACTTACCATACCCTTTCTTTAATCTGGACTGCACTACAAAATCCCTACACCATGAAAAATACAGGTAAACACCATGAAAAATGTCCAACCAAAGATGTAACGATGTTATGTTATAAGATCCAACACCAAAAATAAACATAAACTTATGTAAAAAAAACAAGTTTGTGTGTACTGCGCTATTTAGGGAACGGTACAGGTGATTTATATACAAAACAATTTATTCATATAGAAAAAACATTCCTACACAATATAAAATAACATAACAATAAAAAGTTAATACTATAGCACTGGGGCCCCGTACTCCACTGATACAGTTAATATTGAGAATCAAAGACGTTATAGCAAGGACATATATGGCTGAATCGATATCTCCAGAGGTTCAATCGGATATGGTGGTACTATATGTTGGAATAAATATAATTGCACAGTCTTGGAATGAATCCAAAATCCCAATCAGATAGGGTGATACTATATGCTCTGTTAATATGATTGCACAGTCTTAAGATTGTACNCTCTATACCCCTTATCAGTTTTGTTGCCCTTCTCTGAACCCGTTCCAGTTCTGCAATGTCCTTTTTATGGAGTGCTGCCCAGAACTGTACCCCGTATAAAGTGACTTTCAATTGTCCGGAGCACTGGGCATACTTATATAAAGTCAATGAATCCTGTATTTTATTGAGTGTCTATGGATAATCAATTGGTACTTTTAGAGAACAGATGTATTGGAATAGTGGTTATTAAATAATAATGATAAGAGTACTCAGTAGGGGGTGTGTGGCCAGCGCCCCTTGCGAACAAACCTCCGACTCCCCTCAGAACCTTGAAACCATTCTGACTGTCCACAGGACAATCTGGGGGAATAATAGGACAAACATCGGACTACAACCCTGGCTGTACAGAATACCCTGTAACTTACGGCATCTACCAACTGCAAGTTAATATCGTTATATACTGCACGTCCCGAGACCCGCATAAGCTGTATACTAAGAGAGGATTGTGAGTCCTCATAATTATGTTCTCAGAATTAACATTAACATGACACTGACTTCAATAGATATTACAAGAAAGAAAGAACTTTGACCCATATGCACACAAATCCAGAGTAACTTAAATAAAACATCCAAAATCCAATTTATCGTTTAATGAATCCAAACAGAAAATCCATTAGGATTCTTTCTGCAGGATCTGTTGATACCAATGACCTCTCCTGATCGTATTGGGTACATGTTCTATACCAAGAAATTGAATTGAGAGGATTATTGGGATGAAGGCTCCCCATATATTGGGAAATAGGGGTATACAGATGATGTCTAATGTCCTTGATATGCTCGCCAATTCGTCTGTAAAATTGTCTAGATGTTTTACCAATGTATTCTAGACCACATAGACATATTGCTCGTTAAATCAACCCATCGTCCTGCATGAAATAAAATGTTGAATCCTGAAATTTTTTTGATTATTGTAACTCTTGAATTGTTTAGCCACTTGGAAGAAATTTACAATTCACACATCCATTACAACAGAAACAGACTGGTGCTGCTAGCACCCACCAGCTTGTGGCCCCCAGTCAGCAGCATTAGGAACCATTGAGTCCAGTAGGTAGGAGGGGGGAATGGTGAGTAGGCCAGCAGACAGGACTTGCAGACTGACGGCAGACAGGACTGGCAGACTGTGACGGAAAACAGGCTTAGCAGACTATGAGGGCAGACAGGAACGGGAGGTAATTGTCAAACCATAGCCTCTGAATAAATAGAGGGACCTCCACTCCGCACACAGAAGGATGGTTCCAGCACAGACTTCCACTGGCACTAAAATTTCTGGATATAAACCAATATAGGGAAATATATGGAAATCTGAGTGTATTCCTTTTCAAATTGTACTAAGTTCAGGATACATGGCTGCATAGCCTTTTAATGCAAGACGTTGGGTATTACAGTAATTGTAGTCAATTGTCAGTGTACATTTAGCTGAATAATATGAGTATCTACTGTTTATTGTAATCACACTTTTGTAATTATTATATTTACTTATATTTTAAGAACATGAGAAATTGTACTGTAGTGCCTACATGGAGAAAAATGTGGTGTAATTACATTCAAGTGTTCTACATGGACTCATTTATAACCTATTTCATGAGGAAATATGCAATATACTGATTTATAGAAAAGAATGGTATCCGAATTGTTACAGACCTGTTCTATTCTTAAGGTAGCTTATTGTGTCCAAACTATGAATAAATATCTGGGCCTAAAATTACTAAACTTCAGGATGGGAAAAATTAGGATGTTGCCCATAGCAACTAATTAGATTCAAGCTCATATTCTGCAGTATGCAAAATTAAACAGAGAGCTTTAATCTGATTGGTTGCTATGGGTAACATCCCTACTTTTACAATCCCGTAGATTAGTAATAATGGATTGCATATGTTTATTGTGTGAATTAGATCTAGTCATATTCTGGTATTAAACAGGTTTTGTGTATCATTTCATTATACTCAGATACAGTACTAATTATTTTTCACATTATATTTAAAACATCTTTCACATATAACTGAAATTCTGAAATCTTGGCAGCACTTCTAAAGCCTTTATTGGAAAGTGCTAAATTTACTATGCTTACAAAAGTATACCATATGTTAGCTGAAAAAATATATTAGCAGCATAAACTCTGCAAAAGGAGGTCCCTTGGGTTAAAGAAACATTTAACAGAATGACTCTAATCCTCTTTCAGGTTTCATATTCTAAAATGATCATGTTTTCTCAGTGAATTAATTTTTGTTTATCTGAAACTAATGAGTATTAGAGAACAGTCTTTTAATCTCCATGCTTTATTAAAATGTAAATAAAATCTATGCGCCAATAGAACTGTGTGAAGCAGAGGAGAACAATCAAAAGTGAAGGCATACCTGAGAAAAGAGTTTGCCTAATAGAAAGTGCGTTAGCCACTTCTGAAAACACTTTCGAAAAGTAATTTGAGGAGTAATTGCAATGTGGTTAAATAAATCGTTGGCTTTTTCGAAGGTATAATATTTATCTAAAGATTAATATTGTTTACAAGGAGCTAGCTAAAGTAATAAACTTGAAACACTGCCCTTAAGAACTACTGAAACAATACAGAGATGATGCAGACTAATGTGACGGCAGCAATAGTGTATAAAAGGAGAAATTGTAAAGGCAGAGCATAAAGCTAGAATATACTACTGAATGTCGCATATAAGTCACATTTATAATGTATTTATATATATATATATATATATATATATATATATATATATATATATATATATATATATATATATATATATATATATATATATATATATAAATTCTACTAGTCATCTTTGAATAACCTCTTATGTAATTATATGGATATATGGCCTCCCTGTCTCTTTTACATTGTTTACCTGCAAGAGTGACTCATAGGCCTATATTAACTAAACTACGGGAATGGAAAAAATGTTTCCCATAGCATCCAATCAGATTGTAGCTGACATTCTCTGTATGTAATAGGAAACAGAGCTACAATGTGATTGGCTGCTATGAGCAACATCTTCACTTTGCGATTTCTGCAGTTTAGTAAATATAGGCCCCTGATTCCTTTTTTTGATATCTAAGTTCATGATTCAGAATATTTTCTAATTAAACCACAGCTGGAAGTGGGGGTGTATACATTGGGTATGCCATAATATCCTTTCTTCCTTCTCTGACTTAATTGAAAATCTATAAATCTCCATTAACATCTATTATTTTCAATGTTTCCATACCGCCATTTCTAAATGTCAATACCACTACTTCTAAATTTCCACTTCGACCACTGAATTCAACTACAAACAAGTAAGTGATAGACCATGGTTGCCAACTCTCTTAGGGTTGGAACTCTCAAATATCAGGGGCACTCCCTGAAGTGTGGGAGATCTCCCTGACTCCCTGAAGTGTTTGGAAATCTCCTTGATGCTGATTCAATGCAAGAAATCGTTGCAGTATGATGAAAGAATTACTATGTCTCTGGATCTCTTGTTCACAGTCTTCACAATAAATACTGAAAGTACTTATACACTGACAATCTAACAATCAATAAATACTGAAAGTACTTATACACTGACAATCTAACAATCAATACATACTGAAAGTACTTATACACTGACAATCTAACAATCAATACATACTGAAAGTACTTATACACTCGGGGGCTGATTCAGAGTTTGGGAGTAAGGGTAAAACAAGTGTAAGTGTAGACCTGGACAAAACCAAACATTCAGCTTNAGGGGNGGNAANTTTAAACTGTGAAAACAGGATTAGAGTTAAGAGGTGAAGTTCCCTAGCTCAACTTTAATCTACAAATATAACTTAATGCTATGCAGTTTGTGAAATCTTTGTGCAAAAGCAAACTGTTTTCTCTGCATGCAATGGAACTAAAATTAATTTGTACCCCTATGTTGCAACATGGTTTTGATCGGCTCTACACTTGCACCTAAAAAAAAGGTATAAGTGCAACTCTGAATCAGCCCCTCACAATCTAACAATCAATAAATACTGATGCTGGCATTTTTATTTAAAAACATTTTCCTCACACCCATGGGTGACAATATTCACAGGACTAGCCCATTTATACCCTGTTAAGATTACCTCAAAAGGCCGGCTTTTTGTGGAAAACGCCGGCCTCAGTGAAAAAGTCGGCTGCTGAAGGCAATCTGAACAGGTCAGTTTTTAAAAGCCAGCCACTGAACGCCAGCGAAAAAGAAGGGTTTTTGCTGGCTCGTCTGCGGCTTTTCCGCAGTGTGAGCGCCTCTGGAGCCGTCTTGTATAACAAAAGGTGATTAGCCTAAAAGCACATGTGATTGTTACGATCACAGCCCTTTTAGTTGACCTCACCTCGTAACATGAAGCCGGCTTCAATGTAGACTCTAAACCGGTAGGCTCTAAACCATGGATCTGCCTGCGGATTTTTAAAGCCCAGGCAATCTGAAAGCAATCTGCACCAATCTGCACCAAACAAGACATATTGTTTTGGTGCAGAGTCTTGCTAGTGCAGGGGCCAAATGCGGCTCTCCAGGTCAAACTACACGTCCCAGTATGCTTTGTCAGGTATCTACTATGTATCGTATCTGCAGTTAAAGCATGTTGGGACGTGTAGTTTGGAGAGCCACATTTTGCTTATCCCTGCCCTAGACTTAGGGGTTCAATGTTCAAATACCTCCAGTGTTCTCTACATTAAAAGCACAAAATACCAGAAGCTTCTGGTAGAAGAGTTATGAGTTTGTGTACTCACTATAGAAATGGGGATTCCAATACAGATAAGCTCTTTATCATTTGCTGAATTCTCCTGACACACCTCCCCAGAGAAAATAAATAAAGTAGCAAAACTACAGCCCCAGCAATAAAGAATCAGTGTTTCTTGTAACTTTGGCTGTAGTAAATACTGGAGAGGGAAAAGAAGAATTCACTTACAAAGAAAACAGCAAGCAAAAGCATGATTATATAGCTAACCAAATGAGAACTGTAAAAGTGAAGGTAATGTTACTTTTTCTGAAACAGCAAGTATTTAAAAGACTGAAGGAAGTAGTAAGGGAATAACAGAACTATTGATTTGAATGTATTGGAAAGTACATTATGAGCCAAATCCCATACAACTTCCCAGTTAGAAAAGAATAGGCAATGACAGCTGCAACTTGTTTGCTATAATTGGAGAAACATTCAAACAACCAGTGCTCCAGAGTTTGATATGCTGTCATGTTTGTTAGCAACAAATTGTGGCACAGTGTTGGTCAACAGAAAACACAATATAGCAAATTTTCCTGCATGAATGGAAGAAATAAGAAAGTGAAGTGATATATTGTAATAAAAAATAAATAAATCCAGGTATAAACCCACAAACAGGATGAAATGGCAGCAATCAGAACCTCTATATACACTAAGCAAAGACATTATAAGAGTGATAATACTGAAACAACATGAAAGAGACAGAATATTTGATGGAATTCTATAGAAAAATCTGACACTACAGTTGAACTAGTGCCAGGATTATTCTCTGCTGTGCTGTATATATCTCAATAGCACAGCAATACGAAAAGGTAATTTAGTTGGGCCAAATCCAGTCTTCTTATGTCTGAATGGACTGGAATACATTCTAATTGATTAGAAGGAATTCTAATTCGGCTCTGAGCAGGTGTAGTATGGAAAAGCATCCATAATGTAACCAGAGCCATCAAGATAAGGGGCAGAGGGTACTATTTTACTGGGCCCATAGATGCCAGGAAAATAGTAGTTTTTTTTATTAACTCTTACTGAGAGCAATCTGCATTTAGAGTTGCTGTTATGGGTATGGAGAACAAGCAGCCTGTAGCCCATCACTGCTCTAGTATGACCGTAATGATTTATAATGTATCTTACCTGAACACATTCCTCCCCTTGAGAGATTCACCCTTGGAAAAAATTTAAGTTCTTCCCTCTGCTGCAGTGGAGGGGACTGGGCACTACTAGAACTTGTATGGTTGATAAAGGGGTAGTTTTACCAGGTTACCAACGTCCCATTTATCGTCACCAATTACACTAGAACGATCATTCTAGTAAGTGCCTTAGTATAATGTAAAAGTAAAAGGTCCAATGATCCTATACTTTGCAGGGTTGATGACTTTTACTTTCTACCTACCTGGAAGACTCAGAAGGCATATAGTAAAATTTGAATAACATCATCAAATCCCGCCCATTCCATGATGTTGTAAATTCGCGGACCAAATACGCAGGGGGGATGGTGGGAAAACTTGCAGTGACTATATTAAATCCCTGTTTTTGTAAAACCAACTTGTACCTTGTCTTCCAGTATTCGAAACCACTGTCTAATTTCCGGGAGTATCCTTGAAATTCTGGGAGAACATGCAACCCTACATTAACACAATCATTGATCACTGTTCTATTTGGAAAGAATACGTAAGACTTGTGTAGTTAGAAAAGAAACCAGAGACATTAGGCTTAGAGGAAACGTAGATTGTACTATAATGTGTGATTCTCACTGATAAAAGCCCCAGTAGAGAACATATTTCCTAAAAAAATATATGAAAAAGCCTTGAATGTGTTGCCTGACACTGAAATATGTAATGTCAGAATAACTAGCCGGTGTTTATCAATGAAAAGAAAACCAGGTTGGCCAACACAGACAGCAAATAATGCAGCGGCACTGAAATCTATAGTTTATAAATTCTGCAGCACCTGAAAGTATGATATAAATTCAGGGTTGCCGACTCTCAGGTTCCAGGAGATTTAATGAGAAAATTCTGAATCAGTTAATCTCCCGGCACCTGGTCCTCCAGTCCCTTCCATTACTGGAGCGAATTATTAACAATAATCCATTGTAAATATATACTTTGCACCGCAGAGGAGGAGCTTCAAGCATGATTTACATAATCTTGCTCTCCACCCCCCATGCTGCCATCTTTCTGTTTTTACCCAAGAGGGCACCAGCTGTGCAAAGCCTAGCTACTTTACAATATGTGGATGTATTGTTAAGTAAATATAAAACACTAAATGAAAATACTGTGTTTAAGTGTTTATTTGTTTTTTTCAATAATAAAGTGAAAAGAATCTAGTTTTTTCCCTAATGTATGAATGTTTTCCATTACTAATTGTATGCGTCCGTTCAGAATTATAGGTTTATATATAACTCATTTATAACACAGCACAAAACATCATTGCATTTACAGAACTATGGCAGCTCATTTTGAAACTAATTAAGTGTCAACATGGGATAGAAGATATTATGAGGTGATAATGTTCCTGGCAGAACATATTCCTTAATTACATTATTCAAACACTTTCTAAAAGCAGCTAGCCAATACATTATATAATTGCCATTACAATTTGCAGCACTTCATAAACTGTCCATTTAAAAATGATAAGTTCATAAATATTTTACATGCTAACATTACGTCTTAATATGTTAAAAGTTACATAAAAAGAAGAAGGAATACATAGTAGAATGCATGTACATTCTTTCTGTTACTCGTATAGTACAGGATATCTAGACGTATAGAGACGTATAGAACTGATTTAGGGGTGAGGATCATCATAGTGGTGATTTTGAGGTGGCACTAAGCCCCGCCCCTTGCATAAGCCCAATCCCGCCAGACATGTGATTTTGTAATAAAAGCTCTTCCCCCTCCCCATCTGTAGGGGCGTAATAGGAGAAGAAGTTCCGGTATACTATACCAGCATTTACAGGCCCACTTCGAGTACTGTTACTATGGGAAAAAATCAAATAACTTATTTTATTTTAGTAATATTGTGAATTTAAGTTGATGTTAACACTTTAGGTGGGTTTGGTATAACCTCTTATGGTTATACATATTTATCAGTAAGAATCTTTGGAATAAGGGTTTAATTGTATAAATGCTTGCATTTATATATTTATGTATTTTTATTTCATTGGTGCATAGAAGTTTTATGACTACAAAAACTAGATGAGATTACATGTAATGAAAGAACATGTAGAAGACCCAATAATCTGGTGCCCCCACCTCCTTCCTCAATAATATATCTAAATATGACACAAAAAAAAATTATCTCTATGACAACAATGGGTATATCACACAATTGGATACATTACACAGAAAGTTTTCCAAAAGAGGTCCTTTTTTCTAATAATTCCTTCCACTGTCTGAAGGGCGTTGTTGTCTTGTGGTTTCACCAGTCCGCCTCTTATTCTCCCATCCGTCCAGCCAATTGCATGCAAGGAAGAGATAGGAGGGGGGAGGCTAATTGTGTAATATTCCCTCTGAATAGTCTGAGGGAGAATGAAAGAATCACTATTAAACCATCGGACAAAGGAGGGGGGTTGGTTGTTCAGAATACTAAAGATTACGACAAGGAATGTTGCAGACTACTAGGGGACCCAATTATGTATGATAAACTTAGAGGGGATCCATCTAAAAGAATTAGGAGGAATTTAGAAACTTTATTAGGAAAGTATCGGAAAAAGGGGTAATAACGGATGATGAAATGAAGTTTCTCCTTATTGATAGGCCGAATGTACCCGTGTTATATTCCCTCCCAAAAGTCCATAAGTCCCTTGCTGCCCCTCCTGGACGCCCAATAGTATCCAGAGTGGACTCAATCACTGCTAATTTATCTGGCTGTATCGATCATCAATTGCAACCACTTATGAGTTCCATTAAATCCTTCCTTAAGGACACAGGAGATGTCCTGAGGAAATTAGGAAAGCAGGTATGGAATAGTGAGTTCACACTGGTTACAGCTGATGTGAGCTCACTGTATACCATAATGACCATGAGAAGGGTATTAAAGCTGTTGAGTGGGCTTTGGAAAAAGTAGAAGAGAGTGTGGAAAAAAAAGCGTTTATCTTGGAGGGGATTCGGTTTATTCTTTCTAATAATTTTTTTTTGGTACGGGGGAGATTTCTACCTCCAGAGAACTGGAACAGCAATGGTGACCAAATTTGCACCCCCATATGCTAATATTTTTATGTCATGGTGGGAAGAGGAGTGGATTGAAAAATGTCAATATAGGGCGCAAATAGCATTCTATTATCGCTACATTTACATTATTTTTGCATGGAAAGGGACAAGAGAATCATGGGAGAATCATTAGAAGCATTCAGGTCAGATTAGAAATTAGAAACAAATTCCTTTAGGAAACCCACCGATGCTAATTTTTTTATACTGAATACTTGTGAACACCATTCAAGATGGCTAAATACAATCCCCTACAGCCAGGAATTGCTCAAAAGTTGATGACTTTGAAAAACAAGCCAAAGAGATGAAACATCAGTTTATTAGGAAGGGGTACGATGCAGATAATGTCCACCATGCCCGCACTAGAGTAGAGAAGCGAGATAGAAAATCCCTACTAAAGGAAAGAAATATGATGAAAAAGAGAAAAGGAAAAAGGGGGGGTTACCTTTATTACGCAATATAGTCATGAGCATAAAGAAGTGGAAAAAATATTGACTAAGTATTGGTACTTATTACAACAGGATCCAGAGCTGTCCCAAGTAATACAAAAAAAGTCTAATATTATTTATCGGCGATCCAAGAATATAAAAAAACACTTAGTGAGAAGCGCCTCAGACAAACCCAAAATTGGGACGGTCCATAGTCAAGGTTTTTTTCGTTGTGGGACTTGCATAGCATGTAAGAAAGTGAAATCAGAAAAGATGAAGACGTCTGAGATTCAAATAGGGAATGGGACCAAGTTTAAAATTAGGGATTTTTTAACATGTGACACGAAAAGTTGTGTCTACCTTTTGGAATGCAGTTGTTCTCTTCAGTATGTAGGCAGAACAAGCCAAAAACTGAAGGAAAGATAGGGGGGAACACTTAAATAATATTAAGAAAGGTTGTTTAACACACCCGCTATCAGTATATTTTAAAGACGTCCATAACTGCGATGTGACACACGTTAAGAGGATGATTGGCATCAAAAAAGTAGATGGTAGTTGGAGGTGTAACAATATAAAAGAGAATTTAGCTAAAAAAGAGATGGAATTTATTTTTAAGTTTGATACACTGCAACCTAAAGGTCTCAACAATGCTTTTGAACTGAAATGGTTTTTAGAGTGAGGTTTTTTATATTCTTTTGTTTATATAAATGGGGATACACTAAATATTGATATTTCTTATAACTGCACACACACTGCACACATTATGTCCCTCGTAGTAGACATTCACAGGACATGGTAAGTCCCCATTAAGGCACTATTAGCACACACTTCTACTTTTTTCCCTATAGGTTTATTGGGGATTACACATGGTAGGGACGGATTACTAGGGCATACACGTGGGAAGGACACGATGTTACTTTGTCCTCTGCATTGGACATTCACGGGGATAGATCACAACAGTACATTTCTCACTTACAATATGATATTTTCTCTTCTAGACACTGTAGGCATACACTCTTTCCTTATAAGTCACTAGCGATTATACGTGGGAGGACCCCACGTTATATAAGTACCGATGATATATCCTTACAGGATATCGGGATATCGGGGCACACACGTGGGAAGGACCCCACATCACACAGTTATTCACATCGGATATACACGGTGGTGCATGGTTAGACACTTACTATACAGCTTTTCTCCTTTTTTTTCTCCTAGCATAGAATAGTGATTACAGTACTGAAAGTGGGGATACGATTCACCCTCTATGAGAATAAAGAGGAGTCACGGCACAATGGTGTAGGCTGTTTAGTCAAGGAGTAATGAATCAGCACGGCACTACAGGATTATACAATTTTTTTTATTGCATTATGAATGAATGTTTGTGTACAGGTGATAAATGGAAGGGTAACCATTCTATGCTGAAAAGATTTTGTAAATGTTTATGGTTACGATGTTGGTTTATGATGCGTTGTTGAGGAGGACAGCCTTAAGGGATTACGTCACTATAAAAGGACTGAACTTACAGACCCTCCCCATGCCTTGAAAAAGACTCGTTAAGAGGAAAAACGCGTTGGTAGGGGAGGGGTCTCCTGTAGAGTGTCCTTTCTCATGGTAATACGGTGTGTACAGGTGGTTATTGTGTTAAAGGGCCCACCAATTCCATCTTGCACAGCAACCCCTGTCATTTGTTTGTCCACTGAGTGAGGGATCCTATTGGGACCCATAGATTTTACATTGTTTTATTCATTGATACTTTGTATTTTTACTTATTTTGATGGGAATCATTCCCTTTTACATTTGTAACAACAAATGGATTATTAAGTACCAGTAAGCGTACGAGTCCCCTGAAGGTCCGAGGAGTGGAGGCGTATTTGAGACCCTGTTGTTATGCATTTGTGATACTGCAAAAGGGTGAGTTCCCTGGATACTATACTCTGCTTCATTTGGTACCAAACAGAGGTACACTATTAGTCCTCCTTGTTCTCTTTTCTGAACGCACACCTGAGGGAGGAGGAACGAGGAAGATCCTGAGTTTCGGCACTGTGTGGATATAAGGTGAACAACAAGTCTTCACTTGTGAGTATATGTGATATATCGAGGAATTAGTTATCAACAGCACTGCACTATTGTACCCTTCTCTCCCCCCCTCCCCTTCTAACAACTTGCATCGGTGGAGACACGTGGAGAGTTACGGGAGGAATAACCGCTGCGGTGGAACAAAGATCATTGGGAGGAATAACGATCTTTGTTGAGCTAAGAATCAAGCTTCACTATTGTGAGTGTGACTAACGAAAGGGGAAGGGGGTATTTTTTCTCTGCAATATTACACCATTAGCCTTCCCCACCCCCCCCCCCCTACCCCTCACCACCTACTACAAGTGCTTCAGGCTCCCAGGCAGGTTGGAGGAGGCCTGGCACCCGAAGACACAACACAACTTTAACACATCCTAACTCTTCTATCATATCCCCCCCCCCCCCCCCCCCCCCCCCCCCCTATCTCTTCCTTGCATGCAATTGGCTGGGCGGATGGGAGAATAAGAGGTGGACTGGTGAAACCACAAGACAACAACGCCCTTCAGTACTAATAGATAAATCCTGACAGTGGAAGGAATTATTAGAAAAAAGGACCTCTTTTGGAAAACTTTCTGTGTAATGTATCCAATTGTGTGATATACCCATTGTTGTCATAGAGATATTTTTTTTTTTTGTGTCATATTTAGTTTATTATTGGGTCTTCTACATGTTCTTTCATTGATTGAGCACATGGTCAATCAGGTTTTTTGAGGGGGGAGACTGAAGATGATGTTTATTTAAGGGTGAGGTTAAGATTCCAGACTATATAAATGATTTTAAAAGGTGGACATGATTAATAGTAGTCAGTGAACAAGAAGGGTCTATAGAGGCGGAAGGGAATAGCATCTAGGGGACAGATTAAAGGAGGTGAACAGTAGAATAATAAATGATTTTCATTGCTTACACAAACTGACCTAGTTCCCTTTTGTCTTTGGTTTAATGAAATAATTCTATAGGGTTATTTTGTTTATTAAATTGCCACCCTGCCTGTTACTGGTGTGGCACTTTGCTTCTTCAATCTGTGCATCTGAATCTTTCTTTAAATTGTCATTAAATCTCTAATTCATAATTATGCATTTTATATTAAAAGGGAAGCTGTTCTTGAAATTTCTCTGTTTGAATAATAAATGTTTAAAATGCATACACTGCGCCATACTGGCTAGTAGTGCATTGCTGCACATTTTGATCAGGCATTTTATAAAATACAGATATTTTTTTAAGAGGTTACTTTTTTCGCTTATAAATGTGTATGTTTGAATTATTTATTAAAATAAAGTATCCATAAATGGTAGCAATTTAAATTAATTCAAATAAAAACATATTTAAAACATGCAAACTTAATTTAGGCTGCTACATTACACCTCTCAGCAGTGTGCATCTGCAGTGCTTGCCAATTAATAATAAAAATTAGGTAAAATGAAACCACTTAAAGTTAGTAATATTTGTGCTAAAATATAAACATTATCACTATTGTTGTAGTATTCTATCCATCATTGTCACATCTGAAAAGTTACAAAACTATTAACTGGACTCCACTGTGTAAAATAAATCAGTTAATGCCATACGATATTTGAGGTAATACCCTCTGCACAACTTTAATTTCAGTTTTTCACTTTATGTGATTAATAACCTGTAGACATTTATGACCAGGGCTGCCACCAGCATCATCCAGGCCCGGGACTCACAAAGTCCCGGGCAGCCGGGACCCTCACATGACGGCCTGCGGCCGGCGCTCTGTACAGGGTGCCGTGCCACTGCCAGGGGTTGGGGGGACGGCCAGGCCTGGGACTGTAGGACCGGGATTCTCCCCCTGATGGCGTCCCTGTTTATGACATTACCAGGGAATTCAAACATTAGCTTCAAACTCTAATTATAATATGGGGTACACATCAATGCCGGTAATTCTTCTATGAAGAGTCCCCTCAAGAAGAATGTGTACCCCATATTATAATTACTGTTATCTGGTAATTTACATATACATTATTGTATGTGAATATTGTGGTTGATGATTAACCCTGGGTGAATGCGCATCAGCCTGTGTTGTTGGGTATGGTTAGGTTACTTAATAAAATCTTACTGATAAACTGCCATTCTATACTCTGACAAGAACTCGTGTCGTGAATTTATTTTGGTTTTGTTATTAAAATTATAGTGGTATATTTCCACCCATTATCTATATATGAAGACGCACAAACCTAGGGCTGGATCCAGCATACCATATGCATCAGTCAGCTATTGGCTTGTAGTGCACACTCTCAAACTAATTACTTACTTATTTTATGCATAAGTATTGTTGGGGATCGATGCACATTGGTGGTCGAGTGAAAATGGACATCAGTGGGAGATGAGCAGTTATGGCATAATTCCCCCATTTCCCTATACACCCACACTTTGAGCTCTATGGAATGAGTTTGGCTAAGGACCTTCTGCATGCAGACACTTGTGATAGAGTTCTACAGGTGGAAAGTCCATATGTGAGAGGGAATTGCTGTTTGCTGGGGGTGTGCATCCCCCTTCTCCCCTCATATGGAATAAATCATGAAGATCGCTGTTTTTCCCTGACTACTCCTGAAATAGTGGTGGTGTCTACAGCCATCTTCTACAAGTAGAGTTGACGTGGCCTTATTGCATGATACTTCCAATACACAGTTGTACATTTTTCTGCATTACTTCTATTTTTTTCCAATACTGGAATATTTTTATATGTGGATATTACCAACATCAGCTTCCAGACGCTATAAACTGAGACAATTGCTGTATCTTGAGCTAAATGCCTCAGTGTTTATTTATGTTTTGTGCAAATGGTATATTGTGCATAATAAATTGAGTAGTATTTTATCTTTACTCTGAGCTCTTCTCTTAGTAGTTGCCTATTGATGAAACATTAAGTTTCTCTGAAGCAAAGGCTAAAACTTTGCTTATTCAAGGACCATCTGTTAGCCGCTTCACAAAATCTTTCCAGTTTTGATTTGTATCATGAAATTTTAAGATGCAGAAAGAAATAGGTATAATTTTACCTGCATGAGGTCACTCTCTCTCTGACTATTTCAGAGAAATATGCCCAGAGATTTCAGACTAAAAAAGATTCCCATTATAGGCGAGAATAAACACGATTTTATTCTGACACTCAGTGGCGTCTACATTGATTCTCTTAGTGTATAAAAAAAAGGATTTAATCATAGAGACAACTTAGTAGCAGATACATTAACTGACTGAGATAGACACAAACTGATAAATATCACCAATATCTCGAGAGGATTAAAAATAAAAACCACAGAAGGTCAGCTTATATAATGGAAATAAAGTGTACCCAATTTTGTTAGTCACTCAACCAGATGAGAGACCTCAAATGCAGAGAACTAGTCATTTTGCTGACAAAGAAGTATCCATAAGTTTCCAACAAAGATGTATCCATAAGTTTCCTAGCCAAAAGTCACAATTTGAACCTTAGACCATTATTCCTCCATAACATGTTTTTCCCAGATTATTCGGTGAAGCCATTGACCAAAACAAAGCACTACCTAACATTTGATATATTCTTTCTCAAGAATCATGAATTTGTCTTCTTATACCAACACTATTTTGATAGGTTGCTTAATAATACTTAAATATTAACCATTGGAAATATACTGCCATAGGAAATAGTTCAAGGAAGAAACTCTATTTCTAGATGATTAATCCTGCTATTGCGATCCAAAGACAAACCAGTGGTATCTGGCTGATTCCGCCAGGAAGTAGATGCTTGTCCCAATGATAAATTCATTGCAATGACAAAAACAACCCTATCCATAATGGATTTGGTAAGAAAAGAGCTAAAATTAGCAATAAGTCATTTAAGAAAGAGCTTAGCTTATGGCAATTAAGTGATCAATTGGCAAAATTTGAATGAGCTTTGAATCTCTGCAATATTCACAGATGTAATGCAAACATGAACAATGAAATGCATTTTAGTGTATGTAATGGTATTATCATGGTGCGGCATATTGGCATATTATTCTGACCTATCACTAAGATACAACAAGGTCTTTTGTTCCTGAAAGAGAAAATAGGGATATATAAGAGAGTAAGCCTCAAGTGCAGTCATCTGATGTATATATATATATATATATACACACATAGATTTATGAAGTCATAATATTGACTGGTTTATATTTAGATAGGAATTGAAATGTCAGAACATGTTTCTGTTTTCTATTTCCCCCTTAAGGGAAACCTATAGGTGTTAAGTACCAGAGAAGATCCATCTCAGTCTGTTATGAACTGTTAAATTGTGATTTATTCTCTCCGGCACTCTCCTGTGACATTTCATTTCTGTCCATAGTGTGATATATGAAGAAAGGGTTTAATGTGCTGCAATAGGAATGGTCACGTATTGCACCACGAAAAATATGGATTGAGTGTAAAATGTAATGTTCACAACTTTTTTTTGACTAATAGGTTTGAGTCTGTTGTGAAAGAAAAATGGGTTCTTGTGGTGGTGATCAATGGAGACGAAACAAGTGTAAGAGTACAAAATAAAACATTATAAATACTCTTCTTCTATCGCAATAAAGGCTTGCTTGTGAATACATTGCAAAAGATTTACTAATTATATTTAAAGTTCACATTTCTGTATTATACATGTTCCTTTGTACTTGATTACATATAACACCAAAACTAGCACAACTACAGCAGCTAAATCACTTTCTTTGCAAGAAATCAAACATCTCTCAATGGCTATCTAGGGAATAATATAACAGTGTGTCTCTGACCCCCTTACTATTGAGGCAATCGTGTTTTGCTTCGACTTTACAGAAATAAAACAGACAGGGTTGTCTGAAACTATCTATTGCTGAATTACTAGCAACACATTTTAAAGATTGGATGTTCAAATAATACTTCTTTTATTGTTTTATCATAATCATATGGTAAAGTAGACTAGATATAGTAAGAACCAAATAATTATTATAACCAAAATGAAAAGAATCTTTTTAAACCCTGTCTGTGTTTGTTTATCCATTATATCTGCCTGTAAATCCCTATAACCACTACCTAAACAATCAAATACTAAAACAGTGGAGCTTACCCAGAGTTTTGAGCACATATGGGCCTAAATTCACTAAAGCTGGGCACACACAGTAAGATAAATTGTATCCAATCGTAAGATTTTTCAAGAGTGGGTAAAACCATGGTGAATTGCAGGGGGAGGTAAAATGAATGTTAGTGTGTGCATGCAGGGAGAATACTTTATTGTTGCATTGTGCACACAGATACTGACCAGCGTTACTGTTACACTGTTATCAGTGCTGGAAACATCATCTCTCACCTGTAATACTGATTGCAATTAATTCAGTTTGCCTCCCCTGCAATTCAACATGGTTTTGCCCACTCTTGAAAAATCTTACGATTGGATACAATTTATCTTACCGTGTGTACCTAGCTTAAGCGGGGAGTTTGCAGGAGAATTGAAAAGTTTTATTTTACACTCTGGAGAATGTGAGCTCGAATCTGATTGATTGCTATGGGTAACATTTCCACGTCCCCACAATTTAGGCCCTGGAATGCAAACTCTAGGTAAAAAGGGCAGGCGTAACACCCTGT
The DNA here is from genome assembly GCA_016617825.1 of Platyplectrum ornatum. Classification (NCBI taxonomy): domain Eukaryota; kingdom Metazoa; phylum Chordata; class Amphibia; order Anura; family Limnodynastidae; genus Platyplectrum; species Platyplectrum ornatum. The sequence goes on along the minus strand of JABWIB010001323.1, from coordinate 60,125 downwards.
ATCCGCATACAGAGACACTGGGCCTTCTACATCCACAGTCTCACCAGTTTCCTATGTATTGGATCAGTGGTCGAAGTGATAATTTAGTAGTGGGGGTATGGACATTTAGAAGTGGGCGTATAAAAGCACTGAATATAATAGAAGTCAATTGAGATTTGTAGTATTTCAGTTACATCAGTGGGAGAAGTGCCGGTATGGCATACCCCCGTATACACCCCCACTTTGAGCCCTGTATTGGATAATAATTGTTTTTGCAGCATTTAGAACCCCATTTAAATGCTTTCTTTTGCAATAGCAAGGCATAAAAGCAGTGTACAGTATATATATATGTATATATATATATATATATATATATGTGTGTGTATATATATAT
>JABWIB010001323.1:23040-41121 GCA_016617825.1 Platyplectrum ornatum | reverse complement strand
AGATAGATAGATAGATAGATAGATAGATAGATAGATATGAGATAGATAGATAGATAGATAGATAGATAGATAGATAGATAGATAGATAGATAGATAGATACAATGTTTATATGTCTGGGGCACACTTATACACATTCTCTGACATAGTAGTGACAGTCACTAATATGCTCGGTCATTGACGGTCATTGTCAAAATTATGTAAATAGTTTTTTTTTATGCTGCAAAACTCAGCATTAAACATCCATTCATATTATTTTAATATCATTAGCTGTGCACAGTAGCAGCTTCCACTACTAAACCATATATCCATCAATAACAGAAAAATGAATGAAGCCGAAAGTGCAGAAACTGTGGGGTATATTTTCTAAGCGGTGAGATTGCAGTGAGATTGGAAAGTGGGGATGTTGCCCATAGCAACCAAGGTCACATTCTCCAGTGTGTAAAATGAAACTGAGAGCTTGAATCTGATTGGTTGCTATAGGCAACATCCCCACTTTCCAATCTCACTGCAATCTCGCCGCTTATCAAATATACCCCTGTGGCTGCAGGAGTTCTGACTGAAGCAGGGAAGGGGGGCATAAGCTATTTCATTTTCCCATTTTCCCTGTGTGCTATTCAGAGGTGAAACACCCACCTCTGGATCACCCAAGTGTGCGGCTGTCGCTGCTGCCACACAAGACTTTGGATCAGTACCTTTGTCTCCTCCAGGTTTTTATTTAATTTCTCCTCTGATTAGTTTCCTGATTTAGATTCCATATGGAGTATTTCAGAAACAAACGTCTGCTTCATTTAGTTATTTAACTGTTTGTTTATTTAATTCTGAATGGGTAATTAGTTTTTTAATGTATTTCACATTGTAGCCTCTGCTGGAACTAAGTGCCAGATTGTGATAGTAATTTAGACAGGTCTGAACGGTGCCACTCATTATCTTTGCCATATTCAGCAAATTATATTCAATCTTGGTTATTGTTTGTTTTTCGAGGGTGGCACGTATTCCTTTTTACATTATTTTACAAACATGTATGTATGTATGTATGTATGTACACTTGCTGACAACACCTTTTAATCATAACAAATGACCATAGAAACTGTTTCATTACAATTCTATAGTACAGTATATAAAAAAGCAAGATTACCAAAGTTACCAAAGTGTATGCATGATAAACAGCAGAAATTTTGTGTAGGCCCATCAGTTTTGCCATCCATGGCCACTTATACATACATAACTCTTATATATTGCCCGCAAAGATATTCTGAGCAAAAAATATTTTAATTTTAAAACCCAAATGGAACCATGTGGTACAAACCACCTACTTCCTTTAAGTGTTTTTACAATTCTGTATCACAAAAACTCCTCCAAACTCAATCAAATTCAGATTTAATTGCATTTAATGAGCAGGGATGATTTATTTGTCAATCATTTATTCTCTGTGACTTGCAGGAACACAATATCTCAGATAACATCTTTTTGTTTCTATGTATTGTATTGTTGAAACAAGATACAGCTGTATAATACAAATTCAGTAATTACGTTATTACATTTTATGTTAATTATATGACTGGTCTATTCTTATGCATATGTCTTATTATTCATATGAATTAGTTCTTCATTCTGATAAAGAAACCTAAAACTAAATATAACTTTTAACCACACTGAATGAAAAAGAATATTTTCAAAAAAAGATAATAATAAAAAAAAAAAGTTGTAGAAACAACCCTAACAAAATCAGTTGCCATGCAGTACTTGTTTCATTTCAGTAATAAAAATTAAATCCTTCGGCAGTGCTGCTGTTTCTGCCTGTGGGAATCAGTTCTGAAGAAGGGAGCTATGCATGAACAGGAGAACCACTGAGCAGAAAATTGTACCATTGAGTGAAATGATTGGTATGAAGCAAAACTGTCAGTTTTCTTGTACTTCATTAACTACTAAAGCAAATGTAGTATAGCAAAAGAAAAAACCCCAAACCTGATGGTATACCTCGTTAAATCATGTTCAGTCTATTTTTCCTTCATTTAAATAGCCATCATTATGACTCTAAATGCAACATGATACTGCAATTGTTCAAATTACAAAATATGTAATGCAACGCGTGTTGTGGAGTACATTGAAAACCAATATGTTAAAATTAATTTAATTTTCGGAGAAGCTGTCAAGAGATTGGCAGCGTAGGACAGAACTCAGCGTGCTGCAGGAGTTCAGGACATTGTTCATAAATACATTGCTAGCAGTTCAGAGCTGAGTACGGAGCTTTGTCTTAGGCTGCCATCCTGTGACTGCTTGATTAGTGTTACACACGAGTACTGACCAGGGGGTGCAGAGTTTGTCTATCTGGAGATGGTCTTCACTGGAGCATCTAATGGTGAGGACAGATGTAAGCATTTCCAATGGAGAGTGCTAAGGTTAGAGCTAGGTTTAAGGTTAAGTTTAAGGTTCTAGGGGTATATTTACTAAGCGGTGAGATTGCAGTGAGATTGGAAAGTGGGGATGTTGCCCATAACAACAACCAATCAGATTCAAGCTCTCAGTTTCTTTTTACAAACTGGAGAATGTGAACTCAAATTTGATTGGTTGCTATGGGCAACATCCACTTTCCAATCTCACTGCAATCTCACCGCTTAGTAAATTTAGGCCCTAGTCCAGTGATTCCCAAACTGTGTGCCGTGGCTCCCTGGGGTGCCGCGACGCTCTCATTGGGGTGCCGTGGAATGTTTTTTCTGATATGGTGCAACATTACTAGTGTTGCTTAGAAACACAATTTTACGTCTTGTATCGGAGTAACACAAGATTTGATGTCAACCTGAAGTATTTATGTCTTTTCCTAAATAGATTTTACATGATTTTGACTCAAAAACGTAAAAAATTAGAAATGACTGTGTCTTAGGGGCGCCTTGAAAAATTATGGAGACCCTAAGGGTGCCTCGACTGAGAAAGTTTGGGAACCTCTGCCCTAGTCCCTAACCACCTGTATGCTGTATGCAGAGGGACTGAGTGAAGTGTCTGCATGGGAACACATGGTACAAGCATCGGGAAGAAAGAGCATAGTGGCAACTTCCATTATGCTCTGTGCCAGGAATTAAGACGTATTTAAATTACAAGTGATAGGGATGCCTGATCTGTTGCTTCATACTGTATTTCTCTATCTCTTATTTCTTTCCCGTCTTTGTTGACAGGCGTTTTAATAGTGTATATATAATATATGTGTGTGTCTAAACAAAAGTTTAGCACCAGCATATATCTATATATCTATCTATACAGTAAACTATTTTTTTTTACAGAAACCCAATGCCTAAAAATTGTTGACCCCTGCACTAGTTTGTCACTATATAAATCTAATGGACAAAGACAAAACAAATAAAGTAAAACTGAAGCCTTTCTCTGTTCCTGCAACCAATAAATCACATTTGAGTTAAAGGGAGTACAGTACCATAAAATGGATATCCTGTCATCAGCTACTTTAAGGGTGAACTACTGAACAGTCATAATATTTGCATGTGTTTTTAAATATGGATCTGTTAGGGTTAAAATAAATATATAATGTAATATGATTTTAAATTCACTTACCATCCATATATCATTGCATAAATCATTACCATCACTTACAATTGGGACATCATGAAAGCCTGTATTAAACAAAGCAATAAGGCGATTAGCATGCCCTTACTATACTATTGTCATACATCCCTGCACTCCAATCCAGCAGCCATTGGAAATATTCCCGGAATTGAAATTGATCCTGATTCATGGGAGGATTGTGGCGCCTGGTCATTCACTCTAAAGAAGTTATCTGAATACAGAGGGAAGGCATTAAACAAGGCATTAAACACAAATATAATTTAAGTCCCTACTGACCTTTATTTTTAAAGAATATTGATTGTAGGTGGTAAAATAATTTTTGGACTACTTTACATAAAATACTGTAAATGCTAAAAAGAGACACTTATTGAATATATAAAATACATAATTGAAAAGCATGGAAAATAAGCATTTAGCATGTTATTAAATATTTCCAGCAGTAATTTATAATTAAAGGATAAGGTCTCAGTAGGAGCCTAAGCGACTCTGGTTGCTGGTTTTACACATTAAAGAAATGATATCATGCAGGCAGTGCAAGTTGTAATCGTCATCACTATGTACTGCTGTGCGTGTAATCTATAAAACCGACCTTCCTGCATGCTGAAACCTGAAAGCCTTTAAAAGTCTTTATTCATAAATTGTGGGAAATTAATTATTAGAAAGTCTTCAAACTATTTCAACTGTCAAGAAAACATTTGCTATATCCTAACAATCTGTACAATATATACAAATAAAATATTAATTATATCCTTTTGTATAATATATGAAATATTTATTTAACATTTATAATATTCTGACATATTATCAATGTTGGGCTGTAAGGGATCATAAAATGTTAATTGTAAAGAAGTATTGTTAGGGTTGGCTGCCTAGATAAGAGAGACAAAACAAGAAACACTCAGTGTCTTCAACAGAGAACATAATGGTGGGTATAGGCTGGATCTGCAGGCCCAATGGTGGCTCGGACAGTGGTGGAGAATGAGGTACACATACACAACAAACAAGGAGCTACAAGTAGCGAGAAAGCATAGGAGTAAGATGGAAAGACTTCCAAAGAATAAAACACCCAAATAGAGAAAGTAATAATAATAATAATAATAATAATAGTACCAGATGGAAAAGTACTAGTGCACTTTAGAAGTCAGTGTATAATAACACCAGATGACTAAGGTGCCCAGAAAACATACAAGACAAACCCAGTAGTGAGGATGGAGGGAAGGAGAGAGAAGGCAGGAACCAAGGAAAAGGGACAAGGTGACTGGAAAACAGGAGTCCGGGAGTAAGACACTGGAACACTAAATTCACTAATTGGGGAGGGTCCCAGCTGGCTAGGCAACAGCTGCACCAATTCACAGTGCTTGTGATCAACATAGCTTGTTATGATGTAGTTCTGTTTCCAATTGTCAGAGACTCCTAACTGTATCTCCCCCTTTTGAGGAGGGGTTACAATACCCCTATTACCAGGCATGGAGGGTTTTTTTCTTGATCAGGGGTTCTGCAGGGATTCATGATCTCNCCTCAAAGCCATAACCTTTCCAGTATACAAGGAAATGAATTGTCCACCGTCATGGAATGTAGGACATTTTCCACCTTGAATTCTTGTTGGGTGTCTTGGACTTTTAGAAGTGGCCGTATGGAAGCATAGAAAATAACAGAACTGAATGATTTATCTTTTTAATTAAGGCTGGAAGAGATGTTGTGGTATAGCATATATATATATATATATATATATATATATATATATACCCCACTTTGCACCCTGGATTGGATCAATACGCCTGGAGATCCTTAAATGACCTATGAACCGGGGACCCAACTTTGTAGCCTGATATTCCTAGTAGACAATCCCATATCTAAGCCTAAAATCTCTTTCAGAACTGATCTCAAATCTTCTTCACCTGGCCAGAGGCCTGTCTGAGGGCTACAAGGATCTTCTTCCACACTGTCCTCAGACTTAGGGAAACCTGACAAATCTCCGGAGGTTCAGATAAAACTGGTTTATGCAACAAATTGGCACTAGGATTTATCCTCAAAACACAGAAAAATGGAGAATCACTGGTTAATGAATGGCTCACATTGTAGTAGGCAAATTCCGGTCAAGAAATCAAACCCAATAATACTGATATTTAAGATATAGGTCCTGAGGTACTGTTCCAAGCACTAATTTAGACTTTCAGTTTTCCCATTAGTGTGAGGGATATGCTGAAAGAGGCTCCAAGACCCTTCAAAAAGAGGCCACAAACTGGACCCTGAAATCAGAGGCAATGTTCACTGGCAGTCTGTGTAAGCTAAAATATGCAGAATGAAAAGTCTTCCCAGCACCTTTGTGTTAGGTAGTACATTCAACAGAACAAAATGTACCATCTTAATAAACAAAGAATACACATATGTACTGGAATTTCTGTTTGTGTACATGCACAGTCCTAGTGATCTAGTGAATCCTAGTGATCTGAATAGACCTTTTTTGTGAAAGTCTGAATTCTGTCCAATAATAATAATAATGACTAACGTCACTAGTTTTGGTATCACCCCCATGGACCCCTACCTCACTAGACTATACAGAATTATTTTGTCCCCTGACATATAAAGCCTTGTAATAGTAATAAAAAAGTCTTTATTGTGATTTCAATATGAGTTTATTACATATACTGTATGCACGTTTAGTTCTCCTTTGTAAGGCTACAGTATGTGTCCACAGTCCTCCTTTTTCCCTCTATATACATATAATCCATATGTAATTTTAAATGTTTTCTTACCTGAATTGTCTTCCTATCATCTGTCCTCTGTGGTACGATCTATACACTGTAAAGGATGCAGAATGTGCACCTTTCTTTTTAACCCCCTTGTGAATAAAAGCATTGGTTTACATGTAAACTTCACCACACACAAACAAATTCCACAAAAGAATTGGCAAATGTAAAATAAGAATATTATATTAAGGAGGGTGAATTAGGAGCAATTAAAGAATTTAAGTTACCTTCAGTCAGTGTTGTTTTCCAGACAGATCCACTCTTTTACAGAGACAAGTGGTGCACCCCCGCACCCCCAATGTTACGCCTCTGATGATGTTGATGAAGAATTGACATTTATATTAAATATCTATATGTACAAATTTTGCGTTGGGTTGCATAGAGTTATATTTATGTAAAGAAGAGTTCCTATCTAAAATAATATAAAGGTTATTTGTCATCTGCTGTTTTCAGAAGATTTCTTTTGTGACACCTCATTATAATAATAATAATATAGAAATGTCAAATTAAAAACAGGTTTTGAATAACTCCTACATATACACAGTAGTTGTTTACCTGCTTTCTGAAATAAATATCTTTGGTTTTATCTGCTATGTTTGATTCTGCTTGGTAAATTAAAGGAAAAGCCCTTGACCCTCATTTACAAAGCCTCTGCTATTTATCAAGCCTTTGTTGTTGCTTCAGTGATTGATCTCATGTTTTTTTATGCCACATCACTCCATGAAGTGTCATCTCGGGGCACAGTTACTGTTTGTTCTCTGTTCATTGAAGTCTGACCCCATACACATTATGTTGTACAATGTCTTAACTACTGATTCAAAATGAATATACTTGTAATGACAATGTTTGTGTGCTAAAACTGATCTCTCGGTTGCACATTTTTCAATGCTGTATAATTTCTCGCAATAGAAACTTATTTGAATTGCAGTAAATTAATGAAATGAAAAAAACTAAATGGAACAAACAGGCACTGCAAAGGTGATACAATTTGTAAAGCAATTCTCTAACATATTTAAAAATGTTAGGGATTCGTGAAAAGAGGTGAGAGGATATGGGTTTACAAGATTTTTTAAGCCATTTCTTTTGATGATATCATACATTATTCAGTGAAAAAGAAACATTTGTTATCTGTCTGAAGATTTTACCGTCTGTGGCTTTAAAAAATTCATTTGTCATCCTAAACATTGCTTTTCTTCTGTTTCATTGTAACATAAGAAGGGCACAAGCCCTGCAATAACTGTACAGATATATCTAAGATCATCCATTTTATCATAAAAGGATCCATCTATGTCACTGACATATTCAGAAGCTGTGATGGAAAATTAGATTCAATTATCAGATAGATATGAGGGAGGATACACAAATGATTGTGCCTCTGTCATGTTCTAAACATATTGTGGGTTATGACTGGCTTATCTTGCAGGGGGGAGCTATGGGGTAGAGGTGGGCTGCTTTAGGAACAGGGTTTATTTAACTGTAAAAACTGTGACTTATTGATGCCCAGTGTCTTTGATCATTGTTTTGGTCAAATAATAATCTCCAAAGTTGTTCCATTGCATTTACCTATTTTTGATCAGTTGTCTCATCTATCAGTCTTTCTCTGTTTCTTCCTACTTTCTTTACCTTGTTATGTGATTTATTTATCTTTTCCGCTTCATCTGTTTTTCTTTCTTTTTTCCTTCATTCCTTACTTCATTCCTTCTGTTGCCCTCCCAGTTCTTTATATCTTCGAGGTGCCCCCTTTGCTTTGTTTTCTTCATAGTAGATATACTGCTTCCAAACCGGTAGAACTCTTAGCTACACTTCTTGGAGGTCATTTACAGTTACTTGCTGGGGTGGCTTCCATTCAGTCACCAAACATTCAGATGGCAGTGCAGAATATGTCTTGACTTGTTGCCTGCAAATCAAGGTTGCGAAGGTCTGGTTTAGGGACAGCTAGAGCTATGCAACTTCTTTTACCCTGCAACTTTGCAAGAGTCTCTAATTCTGCTTTTAAAAGGGGGGGGGGGGTTGGTGTTACATGCCGTTATTATTACCCTCCCCAGTAGGTGTACACCAATAAGTGGCCAACAGTTTCCTTTTAAGAACCAGCAGCACTACCATTCGTTTCCCTGCTCTCACCTGCTCTAGCCTGTACATTTAGCCAGTTTTTGTTGCGATTTCTGATTGTCCCCATCCATTCAGTCGCTCTTGTTCTCGTTCACTCTTCAGTCTTTAGTTCACCCTTCTCCTTATTAAAGTGTTACTAGCGGCATTTCCTTAGAGGTTGCTTGACTGTGGTCTGTCAGTGTTTTAGTTGCTGTGGTTGCTCTGTGTTTTCTGTCTAACCATATATTTTCCATCTTCTTATCTCCAGTGTGATTTCCACCTTTCACTGGGGTATTCTTCCTTCGGTATTTCTCTATTTTGGGTGTCGTATAAAGATTTTTTGCCCTTTTTGTACTCTTTGGGTGTCGTATAAAGATTTTTCCTTTTAAAAATATATTTTAGGCATATCTTAATATATATATATATTTTCTTAAGCTTATCATAATATATAAGCATCATAGTCAAAATGGCTCTATGGGGGAAATTCACTAAACATCGATTTCCTTATGTCGGCAAGTGACGTCGAATTGTGTGTCGATATAGCATTTTGTGTATTCAATAACTGGCAATTCGTTTTGAAATCACCAGTTTCAATGTCGAATAGAAATCCCCCATGTGATATCGCTGTGCCGATTTTCCCATATTAAGTATACAAAAGTCAGATCCAGTAAGGGTCAAATTCCTTATATCACAATGTCGATTTCCTAAAATCGACAGTAGGCCATTCGCCACCAGATTAAAGGGATTTGACACATTTCAGCTCAATTCCCCAAAAAACATTCGCCATCATTCGCCAGGGATTTCAAAACGCCAATCCAATTAGACAGTTACTGAATACTATATATCACCATGCACTGGCGATTTCATATCCCTGGCGAATGCTAGTGATTTCATATCACACCACAAATCGACATTTAGTGAATTTCCCCCCTATGTCTGATTTTGGTGGGTTTTAAATGAGAGTTGTATTAGTGGAAATAATTAGGGTAAGGAGGATATGCAAATAGTCTAATGCAGACAATCTAATGCAGTGTATTCTTCCACACTAACTGCTAGTGTATTTGATTTCATTTTATTTGAGAAGCAGTTCTATTTTCATGTAATACACATAAAGAAAAACTATTCATTTTATAGTGGAAAAAGCCGTTTAAGTATTATTGTTTTGATGCCGCTGAATGTTTTTCCCTTGTTGAGAGCTTTTTGCAGATAAATACATTTTGTGACATTTTCACATGGATTAACATTTGCGGTTTCATTAAGCCCTTTCCACCTGACCAAACCATTTGGAAATGGTCATTTTGATAAAATTTGCTTCCTGCATTTTATATTCAGTTGATCTGCAGATTTTTAGATTTCGCAAATAGTCCTTTGTTTTGAGACAACTTTATAGTAAGAACATCAGTTTTTAATGGGCTCTAAAATTCTAAATGCCATGCTTCTTTGTAGAACACTAAAATGTACTTGTTTATCGTCAGAATGCTTATTGTGGTACCAAAATATAGGCAACTTTATTATGAAGCAACTTGTAAAATATGTATTCAAAAAACGGGAAAACTTTCAGTATATTGAGCAGTAGGAAAAGTGTTGCATATAACGGTACAAATACACAGAAAACACAGAAAACTAACCTCATGTTTAAAACATAATTACTACTGCAACATATATCAATATTTAATAGATAATACTGGAGAAACTATGAATGTTAAATTGAGTATTTCCTGATTTGTAAACCTAGCTGTTTCAAAAGCTGAAGATTTAGGGTTTCGAACAGAATAAGTATTTGATTAATGAAATGTCTGTACAGTACAGAACAACTGATCATAAAATGCAACATTTTTAACAGTGTAACGTACCATTTGCTGCTTAAAGCCTTTTAGCACTTTATAAATCACCTTAATCAGATAAATAACTGAAGCTGGACAAGGTGCACTCAAGATATTATTAACTCTTGGGTAAAGCTGCATCAAAGATAACCTTCTCAGAAACACATTGGAACAGCTTTCTTCTATTAGGGAAAGGAGATTCTTGTTTATAATAATCCACTAACTCAAGAACTAATGCAATGTAAGGCCCTTATTGAACCAAAATAAAAGAAATATGGCTTATATTCATATCTAAAATCCATACAGCTTGTTGAATATATATTTATATATAAATTTGCAAGGAAAGTATTCCTCTCAGAAATTCAACTCATTTAGTTAAAAAGTCTGTTATTGATCATGTACAAGCATGTCTCTCCCAAATTCCATATTAGGTCATTCTTATAAAGAAAAGCTAATCAATTTATTTATATTTCAACCTAATATTATGTGCCCCTACTATTTCTATTTCTCATTATTTCACTTAAAACGCAGCTAGATATAATTTAGGTATTAAATTATAATAGCAATGTCATACAGCTCCAGCTTTGTCTATAATAAGAATTTTTGTCAGATATTTCAGGATGGAACATACTAGATTTATTGATTAGTACATACAGTATTGTGTTGAACATTTCTAAAAGTTTAGGGGCAAAGAATTTCCTAAATGTTTTTTAGACCTTGTATAGACAGGTAGAAGTATGGTATCCATCTATTAATTGCATTAATCTAAGCTGCTGCCTAGGAAGGTGTATTGGGATATATATTGTTCCCTCTAATAGTATTACACAAGAAATGTAAATATATAGAGCACGCACATGCTGCTTAATATAACAGAATACACTTCTGGTCTTAGCACTAAAATAAGCACATGTCAAACAGTGATATTCAGAACCCCTTAATGAATGCAGTTTATACTGCCGCTGTTCAGCGTGGTTCACTCACGCTTCTGTAGTCTGTATTAGCCCTTAGTTCAAAAAATAAGAGAGTTCTTTTAACAGAGTCCTTCAAGATTGTGACTCCACTTCAGGGACCATTCAGTATGGTAGTGATGCCAAGACATCTCCAGCGCGTCCTCTCGTGTGCTCGTTCTCCTAGTGGCTTACCAGTCTCGATCTGAGACTCAGGATCTCTAGGCGGTATTGCCAAAAACAGGAAGACTAATAATGAATGAAATTTTCTATGTTTGCCAATTTGAAGTGATCAGTTATACTCACAATAAAAGTGGTTAAAAAGCACTTTGTATATAAAACTGTTGTACAGCATGCAACCCGCCGACGGGATCCTTTCTCAAGGTTAGTTTTTTAGACCTTCTCTGGAATCTGGGGGTATTTTGTGGTTGGGTAAGGATAACAGGATGACTTATATTTCTGTTTTCCTTAAAAGATAATTTAGGAAGGTACTGGGATTTGATGACTGATGAACATGATAGAATTGGATGAATTAAGACTAGCTTAGTAGAGTCTCTGTGGGGTATATTTACTAAGCAGGGAGATTGCAGTGAAATTCGAATTTGGGGAAGTTGCCCATGGCAATCAATCAGATTTGAGTTCACATTCTCCAGAGTGTAAAATAAAACTGAGAGCTCAAATCTGATTGGTTGCCATGGGCAACTTCCCCAAATTCGAATTTCACTGCAATCTCCCTGCTTAGTAAATATACCCACGTGTGTGTGCAATGTGTTAAACAGACAAAGGACACAGTGCCATCTTAGATCATTGTGGATATTCGCAACTTTGTGAATATAAAATATACTTTTGTGCTCATAATAACATTATGAAACTTTGTGAATATACAATATACTTTTGTGCTCATAATGACATTATGAAACTTTGTGAATATAAAATATACCTTTGTGCTCATAATAACATTATGAAATTTTGTGAATATAAAATATACCTTTGTGCTCATAATAACATTATGAAACTTTGTGAATATACTTAATGCTATTATGCAGGTGTGAAAAAATATTTTTGTTCCTTAACTTATACCATTCTCATTTCAAATTCCATCGCAACCCATATTCTATGTTTGGATAAGACAATGTCATCATATTTAGATTCTAATTTTAGCTTAGTATCTGTAGCTATAATGATATCATTTGTTTTATATTGTAAAAGACTGTTTGCATGTGTTTTATGATGTTTGATAGATTATATAGTTATCTGTGTGGGCCTAGATGATTGGAATGCAGTGGGAAAGTTCACTGTAAAATGGTTTGCCCACCCACACCCAGAGGAACAAAGGATTAAGTATTTCACCAATTAAGAAGCCAAGAAAGACTGTCTGACCGACTGGACCAATGGTGGATACTGTAAGTGGATGCATCATCTCTTCGTCTCAAAAATCTATAAAAAAGTATGCGGTAATGGGTTGTGCTGAGTGCTGTCTGGAAGACGCCATTAAATGGACCAGGCACAAGTCTACTTAGCTTTTGAGCCAAAGGAGCATGGTCAGGGTGGTATGGCCGGGGAACTAGACAGGTTTCCTGAATTGTTTCTTTCATACTAGTCGAGCGTTCCTTATGCCCATGATTGGCTGGGGCCTTTTTACTCTTCCCCTTTATCAACACCTGGTAACTGGCTTTGGTTACCAGGTGTTGTACATTGCGCTTCAGTCTGTAGATCTCCTTGTCCCCCTCTATTTCCATCACCGCGAGCAGCTCCCAAGGTGAGGTGTGTAAGGGACATCATACAAAAGTGACAGATCCCCCTTCCCTCCACTCATTTACCTTACACCAAGAATAAGCACTAAAGAATGTCTAAATTAGTGTTAATTAAGTAATGAATTGTTATTAATATTAATAATAACTAAGTAATGTATTAGCGATAAAAATAAATGAACGCTAAATAATTCATTAGCACTAATTAATTTATTGCTAACTAATTAGTGCTACTTAATTACTTTTTGATGCTAATAAAACCATTTTTAGTGCCTATTAATGGTGTAAGGTAAAGGAGAGAGTGGAGAGCGCAGCAAATTTGTCTCTTCATGCTACAAATGTATTAAATTGCCGTAGCATTGTATTCCACTCACACACCTATCCTTATTCTAGTCTATTGTCACTTGTAGTTGTCCTTGTGACTGTCAGGATTCCCGATAGTGGCAGCCGTGGTCAGAAGCTGCTGCGATCATCTAATTGTCAGTGAAGGGACCAGGGCCGGCGCTAGGTCTGCGGGCGCCCTAGGCAGACCTAGCACCGCGCCCCCTTTAAAACGACATGACATCATCACGTCACGTTGCACCGCGACATGATGACGTCACAGCGCTTCCAAACCACCGCGGATGGTGGCGAAATGGTCCCGTTCGCCCTCCGGGTATTGAAATGAACACTTTTTTTTTTTTCATAATTTATTTTACCACCCCCTGCCTCACTGCCGCCCCTCCCCGGCTGGGCCGCCCTAGGCGACAGCCTGACGCCGCCTAATGGGCCCGCCGGCCCTGGAGGGGAGTGTCTGTCAGTGGAAGCTCTCCTCTCATTGGTGGTCAGTGACCACATGTCCTAGTTGCCAGGCAGCTAGGACACTCCCTCCCACAGCACCTGTTTATCCTGTTCCTGTCTCAGTACTTACCAATTATAGGGGAGGGGCTGGTCTGGACCAGACCTTGAATTGGCTGGGTCCCTGGTAAATAAACCGTCAGGTGCCTGCTGCACTTGACGGTTATAGCGTCTCTGCAGTCTGCTGTTTGGTGTTGTATTGAACGTCAGCTGTTATCTCTCCTGCTTTTCCCTGCCCCCTCCTCCTCGTCTCTTGCTCTTGGTCCTGCCTGCCTGCCTTCTCATTCCCCTGTTCCTGGTCTTCCCTTCCCTTATTCTCCTCCCTGGTCCAGTCTGCTCCTTCTTACTCTCTTTACACACTGCCTCTTCCCAGTCTGCCAGTCCAGTCCCTATCTCTCTCCCTATTCCTTGCCATTTTCCACATTGCCTTGTCTGCCCAGTCTTTCTCTCTCCTTACATTCTGCCAGTATCCTCTTTTCCAGCTCGCCTAGTCTCTCTCTCTCTCTCTCTCTCTCTCTCTCTCTCTCTATCTCTTTTTCTCCCACCGGCTCCGGGCTTTGTCCATCGTTTCCACACTGTGGTTCTCCTGGTGTCTGCGGTTTCCATCTTGCAGTCTCCAGTTTTATGTTTCTTGTTTGTTTGTCTTGTCAGTCCGCTCTTCTCTACCTCTGTCCTGTCTCAAGGTTCAAGGGGTTGCTTCCCGGGGCCGTGACCTGCCGCTGGGTTCGCAGCAAGCAAGGCCATCCCCACCATTAGGGGCAAGGGTGAAGTCCAGCCCTCGGTTAGACTCCGCGCCCGGGTTGGTAGCTACCTGTCCTTGAGTCTCTTTATCTGTGGCTGCAACTAGACAGACTCACTTGTGTTACAGTGAGTCCTAACAGTGACCATAGCTTTACATAGGGTCACAGCATAGGACCATAGGGAGACACATAGAGAGACACCTTTCTTTTCCCCCTCTGGCTTACAGTCGTACACAAAGAATTTCACAACCAACCAAACATCACTTTGCCTCATCACTTCTAGTTGGCTTCATTGTCCTCCAGGCCCTCTGGATATTAAGAGAGAGTTAAAATTAATTATAGCTCTTGGAAAAATATTGTACTCTAAATATTACGGAGTAGATTCTATTTATTAAATAAACGTGTCTGCCTATTGATATCATGTGTTTGTGTAACAGACTGTACTTACCATTACCTGCTATTAATATAAGAAATGGCACAACCAGACCTCTGTCTAACGGACATTTCTCATAATCTTCTGGTTTCATTTCATGTCTTGTTCACTATCTGTTTAAAAACTCAAGGGCTCAGATTTCCTGTTTTTTCAGTTTCTTTCCATTCTTACAAAAAAATACAATATAACAAAAGTTTAAAGTTCAAGAATTAAGTTGTTAGATCAATATACAATAATAGAAGAGAAAGTAAGGTGATGTAAACAGAGAAAGATATATGAATTTGAAAGTAGCAACAAACAGAAGTCAACTGTGCAGTACGGCATACTATTTAAGGTTTATGTACCTTCTGGCTGTGTTATGAACTATTTTAGTTTTGACAAAAAGAAAGATGAATGAACAAAATGTGCTTGTTATTTTTGACTGATTGCTCTGCCGTACTTGTCAGATGGATTTCAGCTCGAAATTTACAAAAAAGGAGCAGAAAAGGAATATCCAGATTTTATGTCTCACCTCTGTTAATGTCAATTAAAACGATTTGACTTCATTTTCCATGAGCTTGAAATGTGTTGTCTCTTTTTCGTTATATTAGTGAGTGACAGATTGCAATAAAATAAGGCATGTCTTCTCTTTACAATGTGGAAAGGACAAGAAAAGCGGGGCTCCTGTTTCTATTGGAAGCACTCTTCTATTCAATTTATCGGACAAATAATCAGTTAAAGAATAACTTTTAATAAGTTAATTAAAATAACGGACGGTTCAATAAAGCGAAATGTTAAAATACAGAATAGAAAGTGAATAGTATGAGAAATAAAGGTGGTTAAAATAGTGGGCACGGTGGAAAGCGCTAATAAGTCCTACTCATTATTATATGGAATGTCATGTGCATCAAAATATGGTTTATTATAAATTAATCCAAACAAAGTGCTAGTGCTGTGCAACTGAAACTTTCAAGTAATAATCCAGTAGTAAAAAAGTGCCAGTGCTTGGACATTCAATGTAAATAAAGTGCAAATAATATTAGCTGCCTGACACCTAAATTAATATAATGGCTCAAATAAACTCCTATGGTAAGTATATAGCAATAAATCAGTATAGCCTTTTATTNTAAATAAAGTGACAGTGCAGGTAGCAGCCTTCAGTAAGGTGCCATATATAACTGCTGAAAGTTAATCCATATTGTGCAAACATGAGCAAATGAAATTATAATCATAATAAGAGTGGAGTAGCGCTACCATCGGCCTAATTCTCTTTACAATGTGCCGGATAGGCTTGGCTTCTAAGTGCATAGTACTATTTAGATTTCCATATTGTCAGTAATATCGAAGTGCTGAAGTATTAAAATGTAAGGTACAGTAGACCCTAGCTATCTGAAGGCCACCTGGTGAAAGGCAGTTGTTACGATGTTTAGGCTCACTGACACAATAAATTAGAGTTTGGTGTTGAATAGTCAGAGGCAGCAGGACAATAACCAACATTAAAGAGCAATTGTGAGGTAACTACACACACGGGACGTAATTCTGCTTCGCGCACAACGCCTATGTCACTCCTCACTCCTGGTTGAACTTTAGACTCAATACTAAAACCTTTCCTTAAGTGCTCTGTGTGGATATACCTCTGCAAGAAATACCTAAGGTTCAGGGTCGATCAACAACGGGGCTAATTCAGCCCTGCTTATGCCGCCAACCTCCCATCATATGCATGCCTCCTCCCCCCATGCAGGGTTTAAGCATGCATATTTTTTTAATGCCCCCTTGCGCACTTATCTTTTGCACATTCCATAAGAAAGGCGACCCACTTCTGCCAGGTGCATGCACATAGTGAACACTACCACCTGATTTACGAAAACTGTGTGTACATAAACCAGTTTAATTCAGAAAGATGCATCAGATCCAAGTAGTCAGTAATTAATGTGGAAGGTATACAGGGAATAATCTGTCCAAGTAGAGAAACAACTTTTATCGGACACAGATACTTTCCAGCTCCAATTTTAAAATGTTGTTTGGACCTGGGTTGGGAAATATCCCCCCTTCCCCATATTTATACTGTTTGCAACAGATTAAATTTGCCCAGGATTATGCCCGGGTGTCATTTGCAAACTTTGGATCAAGTTTAAAAAATATTCCAAGATGTCAAATATAGTTTGGTTTTGCTGTATAACATGACAATCATAATGAATAAAATAAGGCTTTTAAGAGTTTTCTTTCATCAAATCATGTAAAGGGTTTTTTTTCTGTCAGCAAAACAATATAGCAAGTGAACAAGATACGTGTATTTTCATACTGCATTTTGTATGCAGAGTTTGGAATACATCAAAGCAGGAATTAAGTTGCTGCACACAAGCACTTTGAACTTGATTAAACATTGGCATCAAAGAAATAATAAGTTAATGTAATAACAGGCATTCATACGCAGTTCACAAGATCACCAGAAGCTTTAAATAGTTACCAATATTAACTTACAAACTTATAACAATAGATCAGAAGCAGCTCACTCAACTCACTCATTCAGATTTACTTAGGCTACTAAATATTTAACCATTTAACATGGGGAAAGGAAAATTGGATTCTACTTAAGGGCTGAAACTAGCAGTTTGCAAGCATGTACACAAAAAGAAAGAAGAACAGTTACAATGATAGAAAGAAGGAAAGTACAGATAAATATAACATAGTTACTGCAAAATAGTATACAAATAAAAGCTAACTCATGAAATGTCATTGTAATCTCAATATCCAAAACGTTTATATTTTATCTCAATTCTGTGAAATTAATGTCACCTAAATGCCTCATACACTCACACCATAATCAGTGGTAATGCTAAACATCCCTGTTTGTCTATAAATCTAGTAATACTGTTTTCTACATGTACACACACATCGTATTGTTACTGATAATATTGTTGATTAATCCAGACCTGTAAAACATTCAGAACTAAAGAACGGCCTAAATGCCTAATTAGTTAACATAATTGTTCGTGATGTAACAACACTCTTGTCTCATGTGACTGTTAAGCATTATAGCCCAAGATAGCAATGTCTACCCTAAATGAGGGTAATGAGTCCTAAGTGAAGAATGTAGTGAGACCTATACCTAAAGGCAGTGCCAGATTAAGGTCCTGTTGGGCCTGGAGCTGAAATTTT
>JABWIB010001322.1:84688-99378 GCA_016617825.1 Platyplectrum ornatum | reverse complement strand
TTACTTGCTGTTCATATTGTTTGTATGTATGAACCTAATTGTATATATGTATTGATTGCCTATACTGACTGTACGTACAATCTTGTTTGTTCCTAGTTTCACCCCAATCCTACAACTGGTTAATAAAGCCTCAGATTTCTACACAGTCTCATTTATTGATTAGTAGGAGGGCGTTTATCTGCCTGTCGAGCTCCACACAGACACCCGGTGTACGTGAAGCGGGGGCAGGACACTATATATCCCCTTATTTTGGCTCATGTGTACCAAAATAATAGGATATTTTGTCACATAAGAGTTCTGTAGCTATGCAGTGCCCCCCTCAATAACTTAAACTTGGTGTAGTTGCCCTCAAGAAAACATGGTAAACAAAAAGCAGGACTCTTTTCGGTTTTGAAAGGTAGGCTGTTATATTTTTATATATGTATACCTACTGTCGTAATATTAGAAACATATGATATAAGCTTGATCAGTTAGTGGTTCTTATTTATTTGGGTGCTCTGTCACTTTTCCTTATTACAGTAGAAGATGCAGAAAATAATCCTGGAATTCAGTTTAACCTGTTGATGTGCACACATTATAGATCCAAGTAACACCTACTAAATTTATGGCCAAATACAAAATTGCAGGTCTTCAGAGGTAATGCTACTGAAGAACCATTATCAAATACACTAGCATAATGTAGTGTTGCAGATAGTGTAGATCTTAACGCAAATGGAATAAAGTTATGATGGAAAAAGCAATGCGCGTGACGTAAATAAAACAAGCTCATTTAGGAAATCAACTTGTTTTGTAGCTTATTAGACAGATTGCTAACAGTCTAAGCATGGGTGCTTGCTTATAATGAAAAAGAATGTACCCAGTGACAGCAGCAGTTAGCACATTTGCCTCGAAAAATATAAGATTTGAAATTGCATCGGAGAGTAAGTACATATGATTACTGGCCTCTAAACTGTCAAAGTAATGGTTTCCAAGATGTTTATGGGAAATCTATTCAACAAAGCACTGGCATAAAGCCCAGACACAACTGGCAAATTGTTTAAATGTATAGAATATAAAAAGGGTTTGGAAGAGGTACCAGACAATGCCAGTAAAGAGGACTAATGCCAATTGGACCATGCCCTTTATCATGCCAAGAGATGATGTAAGTGCAGCTGTGTTTTAAGAATGCTACTTAATCACCATCAGCATAATTAAAAAAGTAACTAGATAAATGCGGAAAAAAGGAACATGATAAACAGGCAAATATACTGCAGCACGACACAGGGTGGACATTCACATAGCCCTCCGGACTTCAACATCAAATATTCATAAATGCGATAATGTCAACAGTTATATGGATGTTTAGCTAAAGCCATCGATTGATGTCCATATTGGTATACATGTATGTTTGGGATGTAGATAATGTACTATGATTAGAGATGAGTAAACCATTCATGGTTTAATTGAACAATTGATGTTTGAATTCATAATTGTTCATTTGATATTTTGTAAATTTTTTTCTGTAATGTTAGCAAATCACTTTGTTAAATATATTTATTTTATATAAACGATTGCAATATATAGTGTCGTTATTATATAGTAATTATCATTGACTATGTGCAGTAAATTTAGATGATGCTGTTAACTTACAAAAAAAAATTTTCTTTTTAGGCACATTATAGATTGGGTTATCCTGAATGACTGTACAGATGTGACACTTTATAATGTTTTTTAAAATACTGTCATATCGCTGGATTCATCCCAAAAACATGCTAATATGCTTATGCTCCATGCTGTCAGTAACTNTGAAAAGTTGCAGTTCCAACAGCAACACCAAGGTGCATTAATACGGAAGATAACCATTGACAATGAAAGGACAACCTGCGGCTACAATGCTTTATTGCAGCCCTTTGGCACATTTCCCAAAATCAGCATGTGGTGGAACCATCCATGCATAATGCAACATGGTGGTATTTTAGAAACGTTATAAAGTGTCACATCTGTATATAGCTAGTCATATAACATGGCCTGCATGAGTCATAATTTTATAATATTTATAATTTTTGTCACTAATATCTATAAATAAAATAAAGTAAAATTCATGAAAAATATAATAGATGGAAAAAAGTAGCACTATACATCTTGGAAAACTTGTTTATGAGTTACTAAATATATAACTTGTAATAATAATGACACCTTACATATGTGTTTTTGTAAACGCTTAGCTAAAGCGAAAGAATGTGCAAATTCTGAAACTTCTCACAGTACACAAAACTGATGCCTTTCTCTACATTTTAACACTACAATTTAAAAAGAGTGAATATGTTTCTCCCGTGTAGCTGTAAATATGTACTCACACATTACATTTGCAATGCAGCACAACACATTTTCCTCAAGCTGGATTTACTATTGGTGTGGCAAATAGTGAACTGTGGGATATACATTTTAAAAGAAGAAAAGAACAAATAACAAACATTATCTTGGGGCTGATTTCTGTGAGGTGTGTGTATTTGTGTTCTCTGTGCCTGCGGCATAAAGTCTTTCATGATACTGATATTAAAAAGTGTAAAGTTTAGTGTACCTGAGAGTGCCGCAACAGCTATGTCACCCTGTGATTCCTACTGAAATCCCGCACCAGCTCAGGGCTACTGTAATTGACTAACAGAGATTTTTAATGAATAAAATCCCCTATTAATTGTTACAACACAGGCCTACACACATAATAATTATTAAACAGTCTAATTAAAGAATAAAACATGTTTTAAAACTCGCTGCATACACTGCACTATGCAAACTAACTATTTTTATAGAGATTTTAATTTATAGTAGTTTTTTCTTTTACTAAAAAAGAATTAATTAATTTTAACTATGTAAAAAAAACTTTATTATAATTAACCAACACATATAATTATCAAATTTCAACTAATTGTAGAAATGTAAATAAAAGGTACATTGAAAAATGCAAACTAGTAAAATGCCCCTGTGCTCCGAAAGCTAGCATTTATATAATGATTTTTCTGGTTAGCCAATAAAAGGTATCACTTCTATAATACTTTTGTCTTTTTTGAACCCGAAGTATTTTACATCACATTGCCTATAAATAGTAAGGTTCAGAGTTACTATTGAATACACTCGAGGGACCAGATTCAGTGGCAGTCGGTTATCAGATGTGCAGTATGCCAGGCAACCCATCTGTTGGGCTGGTTCTTCCCTTACCTTTGAGAGTAGGGGCAAAAAAAGTGTATAACTGCAAGCAAAATCATGTTGCAATGTGTGCATAGTTTTGTACACAGAACTGAAATACTTATGTATAGTTATAAATGAGCTATAAGTTTTGCCCTTAGGATAGTTACAATTTTTAGATGATTAACCGAAAGATGTCTTCTAACCACCTGCACAAGCTCCATGTGTGTGAACAATCACAGAATCCTTTGCTGCAATATTATGCCATCCGAATAAACACTCATCCCCCAGGTGGTCTCAGCATTACTGAAATATCAATTGGAATCATTGTTCTGAATATTATGTGTTCTGTACATATTGAAGTTTTCTGCAGACATTGGGATCACAAATATTAGGAGCTACCAACAATTATTTCAAACAACCACAGTCTGTATGAAACAATCCTGTAGCATGTTTGGTGAGTACACACTAAACAAATATCTGCTGAAAGGGTCGATTATCTTATGATTAAAAATATTATCTTTCTGATATGTACCCACCATTACCATGCCACTGCCACTACCCCATCCATTGCCAGAATGGTCAGAATTAGGTGTTTGAAGAAGACAACTTTCGCAATCAGAAAGCCTAGCTTAAGGGTTCCCTTGAACACCATGGAGGCCCACTTTTTGGGACTATCCATGGTCTCACTATTTCTTTCCTCCTTTCATCCATACAGGAGTTATAATCTTGGAAATCTGCTGTCACCATAATCAAACACAGGGTAGGAGTAGTTTGTATTCTGTATTTTTAAAAATTCCTTAGCAAAATATCAGTATAGAGTAGTGTATGCAGAGTATGATTGTAAAAACATGTTTCAGTATTTAATGTTAAATAAATAAAAATCACCTCTGCCTTAAACTTACAACAACCTTGAGCTGGCACAGGATTTCAGGAAGAAGCTTCAGGAAAACAGATCTACTACACCACCAATATGCCTGCATAGCGAAACACCCATTGCACTAGCACAGAGCACACAGAAGCAGAAAGCGGATCAGCTATTTTTGGTCTGCTATTTTGGGCTCGCCCCATTCTATACATGAACAGTGCAAATAAACATCTAAAAGTAGGTCTAAGTGAAGCTTTGTACCAGTCCTCTGATAACTACACACCAATATGTGTATTGTATATAAAAGTTTATTTCATAATTTGTATTAATCATATGAAGCTATCATTTATAGTGTGTGGGTAATAATGTTTGCGACAGATGTAGCATCAATCACTAGCAATAGTACAAAAATGCTATTGTTATCAATTATGTAGTCTTGTAGCATGTTTCATCTAATAAAACACAAGATGGGATTGTGGCCTTGGCTATATTTCCATAAGTGACAGGTATGATTGGTAAAATCTGTCGCTTACTTGTCAAACACTCACACAGAAGGAAGATTATTAATTGGATAGAGTGTCTGAAGGTTGTATGCACAGCCTGTTTGATTAATAGTCTGCATTTTGTGAAAGACTGTGAGCACATGAAATAAAGATACTGAAAACAATATGCAACATTTTCATATTCAAATATTTCATTGTGTTGTCAATAAATAACAATAGCACCAAATGGTCTCATTTCTTTTTTATTTTATTTTCCTTTTATGGTGGTCAGAAATGTTCAACTTATCTGTCATTTTCATAATTTGTTTTTCTTTAGCAACATTTAACCCAGGATTGGCGATTCTCCCAGAATTACCAAGAGACTCACAAATTTTGGGCAGTTCTGTAAATTTCCCGGGACCAGGGCTAAGGATGTGATTTATTGTAAATAACTTGCACCCACCCTGATTGCTACTATGGATGGGCAGTTTTTGCTGATATCACACCTGCCGATTCATCGAAAATGCATGGGTTTGTCAATTAGGAACAGTGCTTCAGCCATGTTTTGCATAAATCGTTATCTTCCTCGCCTACAGTACATGCTGTCGACCCTTGGATGAAAGTCAGCAACCTTATCGTTTCTTAATCCTCACCTAACCTCAAAAATAAACAATAATGACAATAAATAGACCACTATATCTATGGACTATATGCCGGTATGCCTCTATTACACCGTCATTTTTATTAACGGGAAAAAAAAGAATTGATATGAAAGTGCAAAGACTACGGCTGTAAAAGCAGCAACCTCTGTACATATCACTCTGACAGAAGCCCTTTTTCCCTGCATCTTATCTAGAGGTGCATGCTTCTGCTAATACGAGCACCTCTGGAAAGACCGGATCCTGCCGCAGCACATTGCACCAAGTTTAATTAACGGTGTAAAAGTAATACAAGTCATTATCTATGGCTTAGTAAAATCACNTTGCAATGTTAGGGTGCAAATAAATAAGATTTTATATTTTATTGCATGCACAGTTTTGTACACAGGACTGAAGTACTTATGTATATGTATAAGTGAGCTCAAAGTTTAGCTCTTACCCTCAAAGTCTGTCAATGCATTACTCTGGCACAGTCCAAACCGAGGATATATCAACATGCTGGGTACACATCAGCAGGATAGTTACAATTTTTACAGAATCTATCAATTGAAAGATGTCTTGTAACCACCTGCACAAGCTCCATGTGTGTGAACAATCCCAGAATTCTTTGTTGCAGTATTATGCTGCGAATACACACTAATCCACCAGGTGGCCCCAGATGCACTGAAATTACAATTGGAATCATTGCTCTGAAGATTGTGTGTTCAGTACATATAGAAGTTTTCTGCAGACATTGAATCCCAAATATTATTATAATACTAAAAATTATTTCAACCAAATGGTCAGAAATGTTTAACTTATTCTACATTTGTCATCATAATTTGTTTTTCTTTAGCAGCCTTCGTGATAGCCCCGACTTTTTTTTATGCAGACTGAACGGCAACCCTGGGTCTCTCTATCCATGTCTTAGACATGGCTAAAAAGAAGGGGTTGCCGGAAAAAGCCGGCTCCTGTGTTCACTATGCACAGCATTGACCAGGCCCACAGATCACCGGAGTTCTGCGGGTTAGTATTCTGAATGTGGTATAACTTTCCTCTTGTTTTCAAGTCTGGATCTGATCCAATGTACAGAATACTATCATTCTAAAGTATAAAAGTCCAGCTAACAAAAATAAGATAAAAAAGTAGCAAAAGGAACTAAAGAATTATGCCATATCTACAGAAGGTGTAAGAATAGCAAATTATTTTAATTAAATCAAATGTATTTCTTCAGTAGTGATAAGACAGATTGAAAGTTTTTCGGTCTAATTCACCTTTAAGCCTTATATCAACGATAGCAACTTTAATTCTTATTAGCAAAGGAACACTTGACATGCAGTGCTGCAAATGTGTAAATTGAAGTGAAATTGAAAAAATAGATCTTATTTTATAGCTCCCAGTACTCCAGGTCGACACTATAGTATTTTCAGGAATAGAATTAAAGTAGCTCTAAACATAATAGTAGATGGTACGTATTTTATTTTCCTATATTATGTTCTCAACGATATTTGTGATGATTTAATGAAAATAAACCTTATATTGTATGAATATATTTTAGACACACTTGTCTCTTTTAGCACTACACACTTATATATGCTAATCAGACAGAAAAGACATTTTGCCCCACTGAGATATAAGACGAATGACACCGTTAACACCCTTTAACAGGACTGCTGGTTTGTCATTGAGTAACGTGTTCCCACAGTAAACAAAGGGTTTGAGCGCATTTGCGCCATTTTGGATCATAGCAAATCATTGCTATCGATATGCAATATCGGGTAAGCTATTATGGGAAATTGTTGAAAAATGGTACACAGGTTTAATATAGTTTATGCATTGAATAAATGGTACTTTGTGCTAAGATGTCATGTTATCATGTTTATATTCTAGTTGTTGCTTAGGATGTGATGTTTAATGTTATGTATTTTGTTTTATATTGTAATAAAGCGCTTGCAAGTTAAAAAGTTAAATAGAATATATAGTTGAAATCTGCATGCCAAAGGAATAGTGATCACACGAATCAGCAATCAAGGTTCTTCTGACCCTGCTGACCAGTGGTGAAGACTGGATATGATGATGATCATCATCATCATACCCTTTTGTTGGTAACGGTATTAATTAGCATGTGCTGGGATGAGTGTAAATATAACTTTTTAACTTTAGTACAAAAAAAAGTAGTGTAACACTACCTTTTTATCACATCCTTGGTCAGATGGTACAGGCAACACAATTGGCATTGGCAGATAGAGGAGCGAGTAGCAGACCTTTAGACATACACTAGACGACGCTACACTTACCTTGCTGCAGCTGTCTCTTCTTTCTTCTCCTTGGGATGCTCCTCAAAGCTGTCATGCAGAGGAGGAAATTCTCCAGCCGGACAGCTTCATCACCTGACCATAGTGATGCAGGGAGCTCAGGATCTCAGGCTCTCCCCCTGCAGGCACCATATAAAACTGCAGGGAGAGAGACAGATGCTGAGCTCCCTGCATCGCTGTGTCTGTGATGTGACCCCTGCTGATATTGCAGGCAGCCTTTCAAAGACAGACTGCACAGCATTTCTGCTTAAGGTAAGACTGAGACTGAGGACATTGAAGAGAGTATTATGGGTGATTGATGGACCTCCTAAGCCACTGGGCCCATACCAATTGCGCACTTGGTTATGATCTACACCAGGGCTAGAAGTGGGGGGTGTATACGGGGGTATGCCATACCGGAACTTCTCATACTGATCTAATTAAAAAACTTCAAATCTCCATTGACTTCTATTATATTCAGTGTTTCCATACTGCCACTTCTGAATGGCCATAAATTTCCACTTTGACCACTGATCTACATTAAGCCTTCATCATACTTTCTGTGGACCTGATCAAAACCACGTCGTATTGTAAGAGTGAAAATTAAGGTAAAAATCATTTGCTTTTGCACATAGAACTAACAAACTGCATAGCTTTATGAGTAATCTTTAAATTAGTGTTGAGGTTAGAAAATTCAGTTTTGAACTCTAATACTGTTTTACAGTATAAATGTGACTTCCCAATTTCCATACATTTCCATTGAAACATGGCTGCTTCTTTACACTTTATTATTCATGCATTATTCATGATAATTAAATAGAGCAAGCTCCTATCATTTCAAATTACAAATAAATTAAACTAATTATAGAGGAAATTTATTGAAATATATTTCCTCTCGCTGTGTATGTGCCAGATATCCTATGTGCTATATTGTATAGTTTAAATTCAGTAGAAAAACAAAGTTTAAATGTGTTTAAAAGTAAAATTTCAGTGGTAAGACTAAACAAGTGAGAACTGCTGATTGAAATAAACCATTATAGAATATAATGTATAGAATATATTCAATCTGGTTACTTTTTGTCAGCAAGCAAGGTTAAGGCTAATGCAATTAATAATTAAAGTAATGGGTAATAGTTGGCCACCCAGTTTGGCATTGGAAAAGATAAACATGAAAATGTCACAAGCAAAAGATTGAGTAGCAATATAAACATGAAGGGACCAGAACAGCTTCAGAATAAGCTTAGGATAGAGACACACAATTAAAGGGCATCTTAATCCTCTCAAACAAAAAGAAAAGGAAATCAATTAACCAAACATGAGAGCTGGACCAATATCTGCAACTTGGCAAACAAGTGAGTACAGAAGATGCTGTTTTAAAGAAATTACAATTTTGATCCCCGCCAATGTTTTATTGACATTTGTTTCCACTATTTCTTACATCCTGATACAATAACAACTTACAGTGCAAAGGGATCCTTTTACGTTCACATGGCAAGACCATCCAACACAATGTCTATGGAAATGACTGTAAATACTGTACTTGACCATTGGGGCTGTATAATACACTGTGTAAACAAAGACAGCTGACAAAGTATGTTTAACACATCTAGACTGTGCACTTGGTTTAATATTTATATTACTTTACAGTATTCTCCTATATAAGCACCTACGCATTTTAAACTCTACTGATTCTGATAGGGGCCCATAAGCAGCTTGCCTGTTTTAATGTTAGATCTAGGGCTCAGAGAGTGTATATGGGTGTATACCATGGCATCAATTCTCGCATGACTATAAAAACTATAAATCTTCATTTACTTTTATTATTTTGTATGTTTTCATACCACCACTTCTAAATTTCCACTTCGACTATTACTTAGAACAGTCTTAATTCGGCACGGACTGTTGATCAGGCTATGTTACCAGGCTGTCTAATTTTTTACTTGTCAGATTTTGATACAACTCGGCATGTAAATGGAAGCTGCGAGGGGGTACTTTTGCAGGGATTTTATCATGAAGACATGAGGTTTCAAGGGTCACCACTGTTTATAGGCAGCCTGGGATCTGGCTTTTACCGGCAATCTCTTCTTTTTAGCCGGGTCTAGGACCCAGCCAGAGAGAGCTGGGGTCGCCGTTCATACTGCCTCATAAAAGCTGGGGCTATCATGAAGATCGGCTTTTTCATGAAAGCCAGTCTTTTACTACGCAGTCTGAATGGAGTATAACTGAAGCAGTTTGTGCATTTGTATGTAAGTATCCATAGTTAAAATAGTTTTCATTAAATACATTAAATAAATTTATATTTGATATTTTCTTCCGAAAGACTTGTTAGGATGTTTGTACAATGTTTGTATCTCTTATCTTAACTAAGCTTTTATCCATATAATATAATTTATGTTACAGCTGACAACTACAATGTGCAACCCCAATCCCAATTTGCAGTACACCCAGTATCTCATTGCATTTTGCCGCCAGCCGAGTTCTTAATTCTGTTTTTATTTTCTTCTATTTTATTTCCTTGTGTCTCTCGCTCTTCCCTTAGTAACAATGTCAAACATTCTCCTTTACATTCCTTTGTGGCTAAATGCAGTCTAGACTTTCATTCCTGGATCTTTTCTATTCGGAATGTCACTTGTTGGAAAAAGAATGTTGATCACATAGCAGGGGGCTGCAAGTATTTTGCCACATGTTCCGAAAATCTTCAAAATAAAGCCTATAGGAGCTTCCGCACCATATAAAATGAAAACAATTGAGGTGGAAACGTATGTGCTTTTTTTTACTGCTTTGTGTTTGTAGTATCTATCGGACATGCTTACTATCATTTAACCTGTTTTACATTAGGCTACCCATCAGTTTGCCCCCTACAGAGCATGATATTGTTTCCGGATGTCAGGGAGTCACTAATGAAGTCCCGTATTAACATGTGTGAAGCAAGAGCATAAAAACAGGCCACCTTATCATAGGTTTAAATGAAGAAAACAAGCTTACATTTCCCAGCTTATGTAAATACAAGGATGAAACAGATGCTTATTAATTAAGTGTAGGCAGGTGATGACAAGGCACAATGGCACATTGGAACAGCTGTGAAGACAGCAGACAGCTTTTTTTTTAATAGTACAATCACGTATTAATATACATTGCAAGTGGCAAAAAAGGTGTCAAAAACAAACGGTGGTGTGAACAAGGAATTAATTCTGCTAAATCAGCTGGATTCTGGAAAATTCCACTTTCTTTCCTACTTTACAAACTGAAAGGAAAGTTTCTGAGCAAATAATTGAGTTGTCTGTTATTGGATGCATGTCTGATGCGATTACTCATCTTTATGATAAATATGTCCCTTTATCCAACAACTTTTAATAATCCACATATGACGGGGTTATAAACTGTTCACATATGTTTGTGCAAAATGTTTGTAATCTGCAACTCACACATATGAAATGGCGGTTTCGTACGCAATAGCTCCATATCCATATGTTCTTTACCATGTAAAGTTAAGGTAACTTTCCGGACATTTAAATGTCCTGAATATTCAAATGAGTTAAGGGAGGGGAGTGACCCCCTCTGTGTGTGAAGGTGGCAGTTATTATAGCTTAATTTAAATTCATACGAGTGGTATATGCAAATGTGAAATGATGCATTCGATTGGCATGTAGTAATCAGCATGTTGTACAACCACTCTATACTTTTCTTAGTAATATATTATATTATTTCAGTCTGTTTACTATATTGCTATTTTGTACTCCCATGTTCTGTTTTTTACTGCAATTTGTATTCGTTACTGTACGCAAATATCATGTGACGCCTTAAAAACTTAATAATAATAATAATAATAATAATAATAATAATAAAACATTTGCAACAGGACAGTGATTTTCAGAAAATAAAAGACATATTAATTGTTTCCAACTCCCACCAGAGCGCTGCATGTTGTATTGGATTCCCAAAATGGCATTTGTTATTGGCAGCATGTTGCCAGTTATGAATGGAAACTATGGGCCAGATTCAGAATTACACTCTCATGGGCAACACTGACTGACTGTTACACTGTTATCAGACTTGTGCTAGGAAACATCATCTCTCACCTGTAACACTGATTGTAATTAATTACATTTACCCCACCCTGCAATTCAACATGGTTTTGCCCATGAGAGTGTAAAGCTGGCCATACACTATAAAACAAATTGTTCTTATCTAAAGATTTTTTCAAGAGTGGGTAAAACCATGTTGAATTGCAGGGGAGGCAAATTTAATTAATTTCAATCAGTATTACAGGTGACAGATGATGTTTCCAGCCCAAGCAGCCCTGGCATTTAATGCACACAGGCCCACCTAGAGCTATCCACCAATCAGACTGATGATAGTCATCCTCTTCTATTTCCTAGTGAATGGCTGTCAGCACTTGGTAGCAGCCCATCACTCCAGCGGCCCATCTGGCATTTGCCAGAAGTGCCAGATGACTAATCCAGCCCTGGTTTATAGATATCTATCTATCTATCTATCTATCTATCTATCTATCTATCTCATATCTATCTATCTATCTATCTATCTATCTCATATCTATCTATCTATCTATGTTATGACAATATTTTTAGTTCTTTGAACACTTTTAGGAATTGAATAGTTATGGGAATTTGCTGCCACTTTTAAATGTTGCCCCCATCTACAGTACATGCTGCCATCCATTGCTGCCCCCGTTTATATGTTGCCTCTTTGATATGCTTGTTCCCTTTTATATGCTTCTATTCCTTTAATGCTGCCAATTTTAAATGTTGCTCTCTTTTAAATACTTCCGCCTTTTATATGCTGTCATCCATTGCTGTCCCCTTTAATATTCATCCCCCTTTGATATGCTTAGTCCTTTGTTATACTTGCCCATTTTTATATACTGCCCCCTTTATAAAATGCCCCCTTTAAATGCTGCCTCCTTTATAGGCTAGGCCAGTGGTTCCCAAACTGTGTGCCGTGGCTCCCTGGGGTGCCACGACGCTGTCATTGGGGTGCCGTGGAATGTTTTTTTCTGATTATGGTGGCACATTGCTAGTGTTACTTAGAAACACAATTTTACATCTTGTATANGAGCAACAAAAGATTTGATGTCAACCTGAGGTATTTCTGTCTTTACATAAATAGTTATTACATGATTTTGACTCAAAAATGTAAAACATTAGAAATGATTGTGTCTTAGGGGAGCCTTGAAAAATTCTGGAGACCCAAAGGGTGCCGTAACTGTGAAAGTTTGGGAACCTCTGGGCTAGGCCCTTACATATGTTGCAACTTTTATATTCTGTCCCCTTTGAAATGCTTATTCCTTTGATACAATTGTCCCATTTTATATGTTGACCCTTTTATAATATGCCCCCTATATAAGCTGGCTCCTTTATAAATTGGACCCTTACATATGCTTCTCCTTTGATATGCTTTGATATAGTTATATTTTTCACTTTTTTAATCACTTGATTTACTTGATTTCTTCTTTCTCTGTGGTGCTCCCACTCTCCAGAAAACGCTCCCTCCCTTTGATTTTTCTTTTCACTGAATGGTCACACATGGCTCCTAAGGGAACCTTATAGGACCAAACCAGATGAATGGCAGATGGTGAATGTGTATGTGCAATCACCATCAGTCATACAGTATAAACCAGGGCTGGATTAGTCATCTGGCACTTCTGGCAAATGCCAGATGGGCCGCTGGAGTGATGGGCTGCTACCAAGTGCTGACAGCCATTCACTAGGAAATAGAAGAGGATGACTATCATCAGTCTGATTGGTGGATAGCTCTAGGTGGGCCTGTGTGCATTAAATGCCAGGGCTGCTTTATAGTCCCAGTCCGGCCCTGGTATGAACTGATTTGGTCAAACAAGTGTCACATATGAGCCCACCGGCTGGTGGGGTAGGGTATGCAATGGTTTGCAGAACCAATATCTACATTAGGTAACTATCTATATAGATGCTAAGCGGTGAGATTGCAGTGAGATTGAAAAGTGGAGATGTTGCTCATAGCAACCAATCAGATTCACACTCACATTCTCCAGCGTGCCCCAGAGTTGAAAACAAGAGTGGAAATTTACATCTGTGTAAAATAATGTTGAATTGCAGGGAAGGTAAAATTCATCTGTTGTAAACAGTATTAGAGTTGAGAGATGATGTTTCCTATATCAAGTCATTGTAAAAGTAATTATGGTCAGTATCTGTAAGCAATAAGAAAAAGCAAAGTATTCTATTATGCAAACAACCCAATTAATATTACTGCCCTGAAATTCATTGTTTTGCCATGGTGTAACTTTCCACTCTTGTTTTCAAGTCAGGATATGGTCCTACATTAGAGTTGCTGCCTTTTGGTTTCTCTGTACAGGAGGAACCAAAAAAGGCGGCAGTATGTGGGGGGAACAGAGGATGTGATTTATACAAATGACGATGTCTTCAAGTCCTCCTGTTCCTCAGGGCTGGAGGCAGTGATTCTCATTAAATCATTAAGTCAGATATAAATATTTAGTTTTGTAGGGAGGTTTTTTTTTTATAAAAATAGGAAATAGCTCGGAAAGTAAACAGTCCCCATTTCCACTGCTTATAAAATCAGTCAGTATTTTTCCCGAGCTAGCACTTCACATTGCACCGAGACAAATAGATGTTGAAGAGTTTCCTATGTAGGTTAAGATAATTCATTCAAAATTTTACTGGGTTGCTCAATTTCCTCATGTCATACGTGCCCTTAATTGCTCTTACACGGCAGTGGTGCTTCCCTATGGGGATATAGCTATATATAGGAACAGGAAATTGTACCATTCAATCAATGTCTGTTTGATTTGCAATCACTCCCAGTTTCCTAATAAATTACAGATATGGCAAGATAATGTACCAGATATGCTTATGACTTCTTCATTTTCAGTTGCTTGACAGCGTCATAATGACTCTAAGTGATTCAGGTAAGGACTGGCTGGCAGGTACCATCTAATGACATATAGTGTAACGTGTATGTGAGACATTGACAGAGGATGGGACACATGCTATCACATGTGATGTCATGCATTTAAGTAGCCATAGGCGTGCGCAGCCTATTTTAATAGGGTGTGCACCACTGGAGGGGCGGACCGCCCATTGGATGTGTCCATCATCGCCAATTGGTCGATAAAAGCAGCGCCAGACGGTTTTTTGGAACTCAAATGAGTTCCGACAGGCGGGCAGCACGACCCTATTAGCAGGGGCAGGCTGGAAAAATTTGGCCCAGGGGGCAAGCCCATAGCAGAGGCCCA
>JABWIB010001322.1:69151-81729 GCA_016617825.1 Platyplectrum ornatum | reverse complement strand
AGGCTGCCGAGTACCCATGTGTCCGTGAAACCCGGCAGCCAGGAGTGACGGCAGAGCGCTCCAATCAGGGAACAGCAGAGTGCTCGTTCCCTGATTGGCTGACAGCCACAGCCAATCGGAACGAGCGCTCTGCCGTCACTCCTGGCTGCCGGCTTTCGTGGACACATGGCTACTCTGCAGCCTTCAGCCCTGCCGTGCCAGTCNGCCCCTGCCTATTAGGGTGTGCCTGGGCACACCAGGCACACCCAGTGCGCACGCCTATGTAAGTAGCATGTAATGCACCATGAGAGCATAGTAAAAAATATAGTCAAGTATAAAAATAACTTCTCTATACTGACTTATCAGCATAATTCATGCATGATCTGATTATCACGTGGAAGCATTCATGGACTATTACACTGGCGTTCTGACAAATCAGTAGTGGAAATGGAGATAAGGAGTGGCAAGGAGTTTTTTAATGGGTTTGTGGCATACCCCTGTGTACTCCCACTCTTGACTAAAGCTGCCCATACACTATACACTATACACTATCTTTAATGTATGCCCAGCTTTAAGCTGGTAGATTGGAACAATTTATTGCATAGTGTATGGCCAAATAAAAATAGTATGTATTATAATATAGATTATCTTGCCAATTACTAAGAATAAAATAAAACCTTAGATTCAAAATATTACTGGCTACAGAAAAGGACACAACAAAGCACCAACGTGTGCCTCCCTCCATCTTGTGCATGAGCAGTGCATTTGTTGTATAAGGAAACACAACCTTTCTGCACATGCAAAAACTGTTTGCTGTCATGCACATGCACATACTGTCAGTTTACCAATCTACACTCAAAATCCACAACCCTCTCTGTGACTGGGATACTTATATGTATCTCAAATCTGAATGAATTTGTTGTATTTACTCATACAGTAAGTGCTCTGTTGGTCTCTTTTATTACCGCTGAGTAGCAGATCACTGGGGAATCCATATGACTGAAATGCCAGAATATTAATCATATGGACACAGTAAAGCCCATATGCACCCTGCACATAGGTTTTGCTGTGTTGGGACAGAGAATAGAAAGGGGTGATATGACAGCAGCTTTCAAATACTGTATATACTCGAGTATAAGCCTAGTTTTTTGGCACATTTTTATGTTCTGAAAATACCCCCCTCGGCTTATACTCGAGTCATTGTCCTGGATGATGTCAATAAGTTATCACAGTTTTTTATAGGTGAAATTAGGAGCCTCGGCTTATATTCGGGTCGGCTTATACTCGAGTATATACGGTATATCAAGGGGTGTAGCCAGGTGGAGGAGGGGGAATTTTTCAGAGGAAAGTTGTATAAACTGGAGGGTGGTAGGAATTGTACAGAAGAATTATATCACTGATAGGGGAAGTGGATAAGTGGAATAGCCTCCCATCAGAAGTGGCAAATGCTAATACAACAGAACATTTATGCACACCTGGGATAAACACAAGGGTATTCTAAGGGCTCCATTTACGAAGCCCCGATATTATCGATTTTAGATGATAAAGTCTGTTTTCATATCATATGAAATCGATGTGTATTTCATTTATAGACCCTCGAACTGGTAATTAACACACCGCTTCGAGGGAAAAATTATCGCTGTCTGAAGATAGAGGGAGGAAAAGGGAGGGACATATGGGGAGACTGCAGGGACACTGTAAAAAAGTCGAAAAATGAAAAAAAAAAGTTTACTCACCTTTCAGATGAGCCGCGGGATTCCTGGAGCCAGCGATGTTCTCCTGGTCCCGGCGCATGCGCAGTATACCGATACTGGAACTCAGTCCCAGCACTGATATACTGTGCATGCGCTGGGACCAGAAGAAACATTGCTGGCTCCAGGAATCGCGCAGCTCATCGAGGGACACGGAGAGTCAGGTAAGTTTAAGTAAATGCTGGGAGCAATGTTGTGGAGGCGAGGTGCTGCGAGCCTGGATGAATGCAATATCGCCCCCAGCGATATTTTTAATAAATGGAGCCCTTAATCTCAAACAAAATTGAGACTCAACGAAGGTCAGTATAGTTATATATACATAACTACATGGTTCTTATCTGCTGCCACTTTTTACGTTTCTATGATTCTATGAGTTATATACATGCCTGTGTTTTGGGGGGTTTTTCACCTGGACTACCAAATCATGCAATCTAATGAATATAGAATGATGGCATAATGTTTCTGATTTCAATACTTTTAGTATCTGTATACAGAACATAACCATCTGTTTCAGAGAGATCATGCTGGCTGTGATTCAGTGGAGTAGAATTTATAACACATACGTAAGTTCGTATAAAATGCTAGCACATAAAGTTTTTAGACAAAGTTTCATCTCCTAAAAATGATGCAGAGATATAAAATAATTGTAGTATCGCTTTAAACTATTAGAATTTGCTAGGCAGAAAAGCTTTCAATAGAATCCCTAATGAAACTCTTATACCACAGCGAATATGAGTTAGAGGAACAATTTCAGCGACAATCAATTCAGTGAGCTAAAGAGCCTCAAAAAGATTGGTATCAACAATGATTAGCATGTAAACACAGCTTACCTCAATTCAGTTATGCAGTAATTCGCCCTCAAGGTCCTATTGAGGTAATATTTGTAAATATATACTGTGTAGATTTGTCACAGTAATTAGATTGGCAATTTCAGTATGTAAATACATCAGTGCCATGGCAGCTGCAATGCGAGACAACAAAATGCTCCTATATGGAATAGATGTTATAAGAATAAAAGCCACGTCCAGCATACCAGGGATTTAGAGAAAAGCAAATGTTAACAGCATACCTACAGCAAAGTGATATCATTGAGAACACATGGAAAAATGACTCTGTGACTCTACAAAGGTGGACAGGTAAGGTGGGAATGTTTATAGACAGCAATCTCTAACTTCCACTTTTTACTTCTGTAGAGATAGCCAAAATAGCAGCAGCATTTCTCCGCAATCGTGGCCTTATCAGCCAATAGGATCAGATGAAGCCCTATGTTAGCAGCAGCTTCCATTTTCTCGCCATGACTGCCAATCACCCCCTGCTGCACAAGGCTTGCTGTTACATTAAAGAAAAATAACTATTTTCAGCACCTACAGCGCAACCCAAGTCCCCCTCCCCTGCAACTGACAGATACATTAAAGATTTTGAGAAACAGGCACCTCACGCAGGGTACAAACTGGAGGGTCATCTGACCTTCATACTTTCAATCACACGGTAATCGTCTAATTATTCCAAAATCTTTCCAGTGTGTACAGTCAAAGAATCTGCAGAATCAGCAGATCTTTTCAAATCTTTGAAAAATGTCAGTGTGCACCCTGCTTAAGAGCAGGTCAGTCTTGCAAGTATATCATGTTACCAGTACTGGCTGCACACTGAGGTTCAGCTACTGGCGCTGGAGCTCAGTCGGCCAGATCCAGACTTTAGACACTATTGAGTTACTCACAGCTTACTCGAGAGTGGGTAAAACCATGTTGAATTGCAGGGGGGTATAATGAATGTCAGTGTTTGCATGCACTGTTATTAGACTTGGAATATTAAACATCATCTCTCAGCTCCCTGCAATTTAACATGGCTACTCTTACTACTTGAGTAAGTTGTGAGTAAGTCAATAGTGCCTGAATCTAGGTGCTAGTACAACTATTTATCTGTTAACGCAGAGCAGATGGATGCAGAAGTCATGTGGGTGGGCAGCTCTGTGCCCATCTTTCTGCGCCCGTGAGATGGAGGGAGTGACCAAAAGTCGGCAACTCTGGTTAAACATGAAAGATAATATATGTACACTATAGATATATGCAAATTATCTGTCTGAACAAATGTAGAGTAACATGGTTTCGATTGGCTACTAACTGCATATTGGCTACTAACTTTTTGCTCTATATATTGTTTTGGTAGAGTAAGATTTATTTGTTTTAAGTTTTATTTTTACTTTAAATCTCACAAATGTATTATACTGCCAAAACTAGTTTTCGTTTATACTGATATTTAATTGTACAAAATCTGAAGATATTTTATTAATAATCAAAAGGTTTATACATCTGCCATGACAATCATTCAGATCTTTATTAAAAAAAAAACTCCATTCCATTTGAATTCTCATAGGGTATTAAATGAGAATTAAAAAAAAATGTCAGGAAATGCTAAGAAGCTGTTTGGAAATGAATTTATATTTTATGAAACAAGCAGAATGCTATTTCTTATTTATTGGATAAATAGGTATTGAAATAGAAAGACAGGAAAAGAAAGGAAAATCTGTACTGTGTTCCGTGACCCAGTTTAATTCCCTTTCTTTCTCATACATAGACTGAACGAATCAATGCTCTATGAATTAGTACAGACTTGTGCTCTCATGCAGCCTTGATGTCTCCAGTCATTCTTCCCTGGAGAGGGAAAAGAGAGACTTAAACTGGACTGTACATACCTGCTGGTACACTGCAACTGCTCTTCTTCATTCCCTGCAGCCACTGTCATCTCGTCTCTTAACCTCTGCTAGGACAGGAGGAAATGAACAGTCTCTTAAGGATTTCTCAGAGTTGTCCCTTAGATTTATAGGTGCATTGCAGAGTGCTCTGAACATACGGACTATTTAGCTGGGAGCAAAAACGTATCTCAATCCTTTATCAGCCTGAAAACAGTGATGTTTAAATGATTTATTTTTATCTCCTCTAATCAAAATATCTCAATGAAGCCGCCATGTTTTGTGTCATGTACAGAAGTGCTGTTTCTAGCACCTGTGGGGATTTTGGCTTTTAAATAATGCTAATTTTCTTTTTTTTTCTCACCAGTGAATCATTTTCACATTATATACAATGAGCGCAGAGTGCAAGCTGTTCATGCGGTATTATAGGAATGACAGAAGCAAACGTTCTGTTAGCAAGAATGCCGCTCAGTGGATCGCTGAAGTTTACGCCTGCATGTCTATATATTAAGGAACTAGAATGCAGTGCTCTGAAACCAGTGGATGAAATATTCAGCAGCCTCCTATTGTCTGTGCTGTAAAATAAAAGGTAGTTGCAGGACAGGGACAACGGAGAGCTAGCAAGAGTTCTGCTGTAAATCATTACAATTGTGTTACAATGCAAATGATTCAGTTGACCTACCCCATACCTCCCTTAGCTGGAATATATGATAGGACACAACAGAATGCAGTCATACAAGTCACAAGATTTTAGTATTTGAACAGTCTATCCTTTTCTACAACTTCCAGGGCCTAAATTTAATAAGCAGGGAGATTGAAAAGTGGGGAAGTTGCCCATAGCAATCAATCAGATTCGAGCTCACATTCTCCTGTATGTAAAACAGGGCTCGAAGTGGGCCTGTATATGCCGTTATGGTATACCGGCACTTCTCCCGAGAAACCACGCCCCCTTTTCTAAGCCCCGCCCCCTCAGCACTGGAGGGGGGAACTGTAGTTAAAAAAAATCGCGGGTCTGGAGGGGGCATGGCTTATGTAAGGAGCGGGGCTTAGCGCCATACCGCCACTATACAATCCCCACTTCGAGCCCTGATGTAAAATGAAACTGCATACCTCCCAACGTTGAGAGAGCGGGACAGACATTCTCCGCCCCCTACCCGGAACAAACTCCGCCCAGCTCCACCCAACCCCCGCTCCGGCATGCCCAAACCCTGTTCTGGAACGCTCAAACTCTGCCCCTTTTCCCTGCTGCAAATGCAGCAAAGCGATCATTTTCTATTAAAAAACACTTTCCTACCTGTTTGTCCCCATGCGGGACAAACTGGTAGGAGGGAGGGACAACAGGACAGTCCCACAAAAGCGGGACTGTCTCGCTAAAATCGAGACAGTTGGGGGTATGAAACTGAGAGCTTGAAACTGATTGGTTGCTCTAGGCAACATCTCCGCTTTTCAATCTCCCATAAATCTCCCTGCTTAGTAAATTTAGGCCCATAAGTTAAAAGTTATTATGTAGTTTATTAAAACTAGTATGTTAAGCTATGGTGTTTTTTGCAATCTCAGGAATCTCAAAATGTGTTAAAACATTCATTAATATAATGAATAACACACATTTACTACCTACTATACAATAAATATTTTTAAATGTATTATTATCTTAGAAATCATCACAGCCTTAAAATATGGAACACTTCTGAGGTTAGTTAGGAGTTATATATATAGGAGGAGGTTAGTAATAGTAGGATACGTACATTTATTACAATTATAGAGACAGGAAAATGATATATATATATCTCCCAAAATAACTGTGCAACATCATGTCCAGTCGGTGACCTTACTAAACAAATCTAACAGCGGAGACAAGACTCAACTTTTAAATAAAGTTAAATCAGGAACAAACTAAGGCAAATGGGATGTGAAAGCAGCTCAGTCACCACCACATGTACCAACAATCCTATCATTCAGTGCTTAGATCTGCAGTGCATTGAATGGTGCTCTACTGTGTTTGTGCATAAGAACTAACATGGCAAATTTACTGTGAAGCACAAATTTTCCACCAGCAAACCATGGCACAGCATGTCCGGCTTATCAGGCTTACTGCTTTGAGTCTACCCTACTTCCACAATGGCAATCAACAATGCAGAAACATAAAGAAAAGAAAAAGGATAAGACCTAATGCAATGTGATTGTTCATTTACAAATTATACATGCAAAATATGTACAGCAAAAGAAAAATGTGCAAAATAGTGGAGAAACAGTGTCTGATCAACTTTAGTGCAGTGAAGTGTAAATTACTCATCTTCACATTTCAAGCTTCTGGGAATTTAGGATGTTGTTTGATTTATAACAAGACTTCCCTGTAATAAAATACTGCAACAGTGTGAAAAATCATTCACAAGGACAAGTCACTTAGAAAAATAATAATAAGCAGGTGTTACAGATAACCCTTTAAACAAAGGAACATTAAAACATTTGTACCATCAATAGTTTTATTATTTAAAAATAATATTATTATTATTATTATTATTTTTATTATTATTATTATTTTTATTATTATTAAATGAACTCCCCTGTCACTTCCCTCTCTAGTGGGGAAAAGGCAGGGGCTAATAGCACTTACGCTGCTATAAACCTTAGGTCATAAGTCACTGATACGGATCAGCCGTCAACGCTACTGCTGACCATACAAGCATCCCCAAACCCAGTCCCAATTCTTTAACATAGAGAGAAAATGGACAGATACAACAGAACTCCAAATTGGCATTGTATCCTATAAACCACACACATATACGCACAGATATGCACATATACACAGAATGAGATATATCTTTCCCCACCCATGGGCAAAGTCTTTCATTAACTCAAATTTTTACGTATATTAATACAAAGGAGTTGTCTGTTGCTTTAGCATAGCTATGAGAGTTTCCTTCCAAAGCGATGCTATAGTGATCGATCACATGCTGCACAAGTGGAGGGGGCAATGCCAGGCCAGCATCAACTATGCTATACAAGTCATTGTAGCCTTGTTTTGCCAATAGAGACTGTTAAAAAATGTGCCAGACAAATAAGTACAGTTGGAGATTATAAAAATGTACACGCTTTACCATTTCATAATTTCTGGACTTGTATCAAGGTTATATAAAACTCAAACTCTTTCTTGGAGAAGGAATCCAATACATCATTTTACAATTTTAGATTTATTCTTTCCACCTAAATATAATAAATGATTGTGACCTTTGGCTCACTTTAGTGTTCACCTTGGCCTAGCAAAGAATCTTGCATCATTCATTATAACTCATTATAATCACCAATGGAAAATTAGGTAAAGAGGGATTTGATGAATGTTATGTTTATAGATCTGTTGCTTTCCCATAAGTAGAGCAAAGGTCTTAAAAAGTAACCTAACTACACCATCTATAATTATAGTATTAGACTCAATGATACAATTTTTTGATAGGGACAGACTGCTGCTAAGCAACTGTTAACAGGGAGAGGGTATGATCGGAACACCAGATGGTATGCAGAGTACGGCATTGGAACCTGGAAGTCTGCATATCTTAAAAACTGGTATATTTATATGAACTGTGATACCATGAGTATTGCTTCCCCCTAGCTTTCCTTTGGCTGTGCAATACTTTTGGTACATAAGGACAGATAGACTAGTTCTAAACATCTGCACACTCCTGACCCAATCACATCTCCTATACGGCTTCTACTATATAGTCTGGATTGATCATGGACTGTTTTGGGCTGCATGGCTCCAATAACAAAACAATGATTCTCATTTACAGCAGGAAGCAGAGTGTGGCAGCGATATCGGTACCTTTACCCAGCAAAAAATCATCCTGATTATCGGATACTTTCTGCTATAAATGATTATCTTACAAGTATTTGGCCAGCCTTATTCTAGACACTCATCAACTGCTTTATCCAGGGTAACTGCTCTATTTTTATTTATAATTTATATATTGGGGCCATATGATATAACAGTATAGTATGTGACCAAAACAAAATCATATGTTAAAGGTAAGACCCAAAGTAATAACACAAAATAAAACCAGACTTTACTGTATAACCCTTAGAGGTCCCAGACCCAGACACTACCAGAGAGCAGAGAAGGGCTTAGAACTCTTTTCCACCTCAAGGTCAGAATTAACACAGGGAGGGAACTCAAAATGAGGTGTTTTTCGATCACTTGTAGTAAGTCTGGATCCGGTGCTGTCGTTATATAGGTCGATCACTTATATAAAGATGTTATATAAAGATGTATTTTAAATATTCAGTCCTCTTTAATTGACCTGGGATAACCAGACTGTGTGTCAGTCTGTTATCTAATGGTTTATAGCTTGGTCTGAAAGGGAGGCATGTGTTTCAATCACATTTGCATTCCAGAGGTGGGGTCCGAGAGGGGCATATGTTACAGAATTTGTCACATTCATGCGATTTTCATAATATTCTGCTAGTCCCAAGTGAAGTCAGAAGCTTACGTGTGAGTTGCTGTATTTTATCCTGTTTATTTTATAGGAAACTTTTGTTTGCATATTGCATGTTTTTTTAGACTTTTTTGTACTTAAGCTCTGTGATTATTTTTCAAATTAAATGTTGGGACTAACTCATTGCATCATCTATATGTCACAAAATCTCAGGTGCGATTGTGGTTATGACATGTACAATGTGTTAATTGTGATTAAGCTTAAAGGAATTCTATAATAGGATTTATTTCCCTTTGCTTGAATAACCCAGCAAGGCTGGCAAAGGTAAAACGGAAATTGGATTTCATATTATTTAAATTGATTTAGTTTATTTTTTATTTGACAGGTTGAGTACTATCATACTGCAGTCATGCAATCTATATTTGTTTCCGCAGAAAATGCATGAGATCAATTAGACTATTTGGTACTAATTGGTGAGACAATTGAGGTAAATGATGAAACAAAGCCTACTTCACCCGTCATTGTAAAATGCCAATTTTGCTTCTTATTTTAGGTTCTTCTTTAATAACCTCTCTAATTAGCATGAATAGATTATTGTGGAACTGATTAAGATTTAGGTGATTTAGTGATGTGCGTATGCAGGGTTTGAACTATGTTTTTAGCAAAAATGACCTGCGCCCATGACATCCACCATCCCTGGGATGGTGCAAATATATAGTGGAAGCCCAAACAGCATCCCCTACTACTGCATCTAATTAAAATAGAGAAACTTCCCTTTTCTCATTTAAATAGTGCCCAGACAGACAAAGGGCACCAGTGTGTCCTTCTGTCTGTGCGCACTTGATCTGCGCATACTCTGTTCACCTTTTCCCATTTCCATGTATTTAAGTTAAAATATGAAGCCACATATTAGTGTACAAATTATACACCATGGTAGAAATGATTTTTCTCTGTAAAAAGAACTTCTACTAACAAGAAATCGGCAGTGACAATGTGCCTTTGACATGTCATTGTAAGGCAAAGTTATTGTGTTTGCTGCTGCATGTATCGCTTATTAAAGAAACCTGCGCTTTGTAGGGAAAAGGAGTTTGTGTGCCTTACTTTGCAATAATGAAAAATGCTGGTTTCATTTCATCTATTTTAAGGAATGGCACCTCATGACTTGAATATCCATTTCTGAGTTTGAGACAGATTTGCTTTCTCTGTGTTTGGATTCAGTACCTGAGACTAATACTAAATATGAGGCGATATATGACATACATGTGAAATAACAAATTAATGTTGTGCTGTGACTTGTAAAAAAAATTATGTTTACCATTATAAATTAACCTTAAGTGAATAGCTGAATTATTATATTTTAACCCATGACACACATTCCTCCTGATACAGAATGAACATCATAGCTTTTGAGGGATGCATAACAATTTTGCAGTGTATGTGGCAAATGTCTACAGACTGGATCCAGAGTTACGTACTAATGAGTTTATGAGCATAAAGTTATGAGTGGGCAAAACCACTCTTGTTTCCATCCAGGAACTCCGAACTATGGAGCTAGATCCTCAACTTGTGTGCCAGAAGTATAGTCAACAGTTGGGTTGTACTGTATATGGTAGTATGCATACAGCATGCATAAATTACACCCTCCGACCAAGTCCATGTTGCTGTCTTATTGTTTTTCACAGAAGGGAAACGCCTTACATTCAATCCTCATTTAAGCAGTGAAGATTTGCAAATGTTAAGGTAGGGACCTATTGTTGCACCGGTCTCCCCTTATACACACAAACACAAACAGGAGTTAGAAACACATGGTGATTCTTTGTAGCACCTAATGAATAAGTTATTAATAATAATATTCATATTAATAATATTAATAATAATAATAATACTAAGCCAAAAGAAATGGAGTTTAAATATTATTGTTTTTGTTTTGTTTTATTTTTTAAGACCAAGAAAACGTAAAATAAATACAAAATATGTACATATATGCTGCAATTTTTATTTTGTCTGTTTAAGGTACACCATTTTTGAGATGAATGAAAGAGAAGTATCAAGCTAAAGATGCACAAAATAAAAAATACACTAAAATAACCAATTGGTTATTACTTTATTGAAATGTATTAGAGTAACTGGTGGGGAAAAAGCTACTGCTAGTCGATAGAACTATCAATAGATTGACTAAGTAAAGGCCATGAGCTCATATAGAGAACAAAAATCAATATAATCTAAACTTAGTACAACATTTTAATCAATGATGCTTATCAATGTGCAGCTAATTTGTGTAAAAAGAATATTGCTATACTAAAACTACATTTTATTTTAATGTAAAATAAAAGTAGTTTATAACTTTGTATACTTTTGCATTTTTCTAATTTTCAAAGACCCTAGTGAATGATAGTAAATTTCTCAAGCTTTAAGCATATTTCATCTGTGTTTCTATTGGATGCCTCATTTTTGGTGCAAAATAATTGGGTTAAAACCCAATACATAGTCCACATGAAATACATAGGTCACATGTAGAAATTGCACATAGTCCGTTATGAGGTGTATATGTTAAATGTACAAGAGTTGTGCAAAAGATATCACTCAACAGAAAAAAACACTTTCTGACTGGTTGATTGTGCCTAGACCTTGGTACTGGTATAACTTAGGTGAATAGCATTGTTACCAGTTAAACATTGTCTTTGCCTGTGGACTTATTCCCCTGTATGAAAATAACCCAACAGAGAAAAAAA
Organism: Platyplectrum ornatum; assembly: GCA_016617825.1. Taxonomy (NCBI): domain Eukaryota; kingdom Metazoa; phylum Chordata; class Amphibia; order Anura; family Limnodynastidae; genus Platyplectrum; species Platyplectrum ornatum. Next base: position 70,151 of record JABWIB010001322.1, on the reverse strand, counting down.
AATATTTTGGAAAATATATATATATAGTTGTATACAGTGATGATATGAAATATGCAAACATCTATATACACATAGGCATTGGTTGTAAACATGCTTGCAAACTGTAACACTTAAATTTATCATACAATTAATATAACAATGCCTGCATTTATACAGCCATGGTCAGGTATCCATATTAGCATGCTAAAATGAACCCAAGTCCCCATAGGGCTGCAGGTGCATAAACAGCAGGCAGGCATGGCTTGCTGGCACCTGGCAGTCAGAGGGTTAAAATGTCTAGGGGTGGGCTGCTTAGGAGGTTTATTGGTTAATTAAAGAAGGGGTGGGGGTGGGAAGTTATATAAGTATCAGTTGAGGTCATAAGGGAAGCCTCTTGTCCTTTACTTTCACCCACCCTCCCTCCCCTTTTTGTGTGTGTTGTTTGTCCTATTTACTTTTTCCTTACAGACGGAACATGGTAGGGCGGTAGCAGAGAGGGGGGTCAGCAGATGAATGGTATGGCGCAAGCGGGTAACCATGTGATGGTTGGAAGGTTTGGCCGGTCCGAGAGTAGCACAACCCGGAGGGCGGGGCACTGCTCCTTAGCGGTTGGTGTCTGAGGTGGTCAGATAATGATTTGAGTCATGAGTCATGAGTGCTGCCGTAGGACCGGGTGTAAGATGGAGAGGTCAAGGCGGGGGTGACCTCTCAGTAAGTGGTTTCTGCTGACCCCCTTCCGGTTTAATCTGCTATTGGGCCACCAAGTTCATAATAATTAATTCTGGTTAGGTTGATCATTAGTTTAAATCATTTCATTCGGCCCATTTAATTAATAAGCCCACTTAAATAAATACATGTTCCCTTTGTTTAAATCCAGCTATTGTTGTCAGTGTGTTTATTTCATAGCTAGAATTTGTAAGTATGACGGGCTGCCTGGTGACAGTGGGAGTGCTATGCCGTTTGCTGTTTATCATTCATACATAGGCAAGTCAGTTTATAGATTTAAAGGTAGGCTTCTGTA